>LZPO01067680.1:0-22398 GCA_001675575.1 Neotoma lepida
CACGCACATCATATATCTGCAAGGCCTGTTCTTGAGTCTTTATGTAGAACAAATAGGTAAGATGAAATTTGTTTTCTTTTTTAACTTCAGAGAAGTTTATATATTATCTTTAAAGTGTATATCTTTTGATATACAAAAAATTGATGCTAAAATTTTGCTAAAAATTTTGATGTCTGGTTTTTAAAAATTGAACATAGTCACTACAGTAGCTGCTTCTTATTTTTTTCTGTAGTGCCAATTAAAAATATAACAATTTGAAAAATTAACATCTGCCTTCTACTTGTACTATTTCAAATCTGTGACAGGCAAAATATTTATTAAAAGCAATATTTTTCATCTCTTCTCTGGTGCTGACAGTTTTGATTTGTGACATCTGTTTCTTTTTCTAATGCAGCTGCTCTGAAAACTTAATTAGTTTTAAATGAATGAGAATTGATGTTGTCTTGAAAAAATTTGATTTTCTAATCACATCATGGATATTTTCAGCCCTTTGAAATGTACTCGTAATTCCAAGTGGGAATCTGCGTGGTTTCTTCATAAACAGGCCAGGCTTCCATTTCTGACCCAGTGGAACCATCCATGTGGACAGTGCAAAGCGAGCAGTGTGAACATGGTATTGTTAAACCTACCCATTTTCTCTTTCCCACCCTGAAGATATTCCCCCAAATGTGCAAAATTAGTTAAAAATGAGGTACCAGTCCTAAATGGTATGTAAGAGTGAATCAGAATAGAGATTCAGATATGAAGGAAGTCTTCAAATCTGAATGTCCTTTGCTTTGCCACCAATTTACTGGTAACAGTGCAAACGATGACTACTGAAAAAAATAGGCTCTTGGGGAATTCAGATGAAAGAAATGAGAGACAGAGTTCCTTTCACCTGTGTCTGTCCTTGTGGTAGGTAGAACCTGTCCGTGCAGCTCCACACAATGGGACAAAGTCACAGGGTCTGTCATCTCTGAGCGACAGTCAGGGTGGGAGGCTGCTAGTGTTACAGACAGCTTGTGGAACACCGTGTTCTGTGTATCCAACGGCAGAAAAGGCTTAGTTGTAGTGTGAAGAAGATCCTGATTAGAATTGTTTGGTCTCTGCAGCAAAGTGCATGAAACACTGTAAAGCTCTAATTATCCCAACTGAATGGAGCTGCAGGGACAGGCAGGAATTGTGTGGTCTGTATCATTCTGACATGGACAGTAGTGGGCAGGTAGACAGATACTAGTAAGAACAGAGCATTAGACAGTTCACTTCTGGATTAATAATTCACATTTCTGAAATTTAGCATCTTGGAAAATGTACATGTGGTCTAAACCTCAGAAGATGGACATAGTTGGCCTTCAGGAAAAATTGAAATGGAATACTCTATTCGGCTGGTTTCCACAGAGCCCAAAGGGGCTGAACTGGATTGGGGGTGATGCATTCTGCCATCTCAGAAAGCCTGGGCAGTGGCCTATGTATCCTGAATTTCAGTATGGAGAAAAGACAAAGGCTGGTGGCAATACATATTCAGAATCACTAACAAGCACGGACTCATCTATTTATATTTAACCACCAAGCACTACAGCATTCACACAACAGGTTTCCTGTGCATACTAATAGAACTGAATGGAACTTACTAAGTCTACTATCAGTTATGGCTTTAATTACTTTTTTTTTTTTACTGTCAGAGAACTTGCTTCTACCTAAGCAAACTCATATGTACTCTGATAAAGTAGTTATTGAAAGGAAGTATACTAATGTCTTAAGATGATAATCATGGCCATCATTCTTGGCCATTAAATAGTATCTGGTCAAAAGGCTTAGACTGGCTATAGGATTTAATTTAAGAAACAAAAAAACTCAAATTTTAGCAATCCCATTGCAATTTAGGTGCTTCCTGGCACATGAGCTCTTAGCTTCACCTTAGTTAGTATATTCATAATCCAGAATGCATTTCACCAAAAAATTCTGACTATAAAATAGCAATAACTTGTTATTCAGCTAGAATAACAGAACTGGAAAGTTTGATGGGTAGTCAGTCTTTTCATCTTTTTTTCTTTTTAATTAATAAAGCAAAGTACCATTCAAAGAAGTTTATTTTTTTCACAGTTTATCTTTTCTGTTGATCCTAATCCTAAAATAAAGGAGACAAAAAAAAATCTCACAACTAAGAAAAGAATAAGTTGCCTGTAGGTTGATATAATAAGAAAGGAAGCCTTACAGTTTTCTTTGTATGTCTGGATGGTCATCAAATGTAGAAAACTTGCTGACTCACCAGTGGAAGAAACTGGACATTTGAGTGCAATGAAGTCACTTGGGTATAAAGGATTTGTATTGAAATAGCAAGTTTGATCTGAAGGGTATAAACCAGGGCAAACTCCGAATGAAAGAGCTGACACCAGACAGAGAAGGTATTCAGACTTATTTCTGCCAACAGGTGTGGCTTGGAATAGAGGCCGTAGGTGCTTGCTGTTTCACTATTGACTCAGAAGGTTATGTAAAACCCATACAAGCAAGGCTAGGATGCCAGAGACCTGTGGAGTGCACTTTCAGTGAGGAGAAGGAGGAAGCCCCTGTGTTTCTGCCTCATCTGTCTGTATCCACAGCCCGGGAATACTTGAGTGAATATGATGGAGGCACGGCAGAGCCCACATCTCAAAGCTGAAATTCTACATCAGTTTCAAAGACTATCAAGCGTTTGGGCAATTAACAGCTTTTTAGAATGCCATGACCTCATAGTCAAAAATTGAGGGACACAGTCTTTATCTCTGAAGTTTCTCCTGCTTCCAACATTTAAAAAGTATTTTTGATGGAATTTTAGAATAGAGATTTTAATCTAAATCATATTTTGTAGCTATCATATATCCATTGAGTTAAATATTAGAGGAATTTAATCGTGTTCAAGTGTAGAAATAATAGTGTTATAGAAATAGTTTCTGAGTCTAAATGAATTTCCAAATTAAAAGATTTGGCATGGTGATTACTTCTCTTACAGCCAAGCAATTTGTAATAAGCCCAAAGTTTAATAATTACCCTCAATTCTCTCCCCCCATTTATTGGATGTTACAAATGCATATCTTGCTATTGCAGCTGCATTGTTTCTATAAAACAGGACAAATTTCCCCCCAAAAGTGCTCACAGAGACATCCACAAAGAAAAACAAATATATTGTTGGCTCTTGAATAGTCTTGAATAACAAATTAGTAGTCGTTGATTGGCTTGGGGCATCTTTAAGCATGGTTTCTGGAGAGCCACTCGCTTTGGTGTCTGGCTACTTAGAGTCGATGTTCTACACTTCAATAATGTCAGTGTTTTCGAGAAGTTCAGACAGATCAGTGAGATCAGCATCTTTTACTTTTATAGTTAAGACTTCAATAGTATGAGAGCAAGTTTAGAAAACGTTTTTATTAGACAAATTATGTAGACAAATTATACACAGAAAGCTCTGCCACTCATAACTGAGGCCTCCAAAATGTTTTGTGTACTTGTAGAATAGGCAATACATCAAAATCAGCCTATTTCCAATATTGTACATGGTTAACAGTTTGTTGGTAGCTGAAGTTACTGCAGCATCTGGTGTGCCCCTATATAGCTGTAAAGACTTTTCTGTTTGAAAATCAGAGTTGGAAATGAGAACATGAATGTCACAGGGGAACAAGGTGTGCATGCACTGCGGGACTCGTCACCCTGGAAACAAAGTGGTTTCTCATGATAAGAAAGTTTTCTGCCTGACACAGTAGACAATATTTAAAGATTTAGTACAAAAACAGTGACAGTACAAGATGCTCCCCAGAACAGAATTAGATCAAAATAGAATACACCTTAAGAATATACCTCTTAATTGCTCCTAAAGCAAACCACATAGGCTGGATCCTCTAGCAATCCTAGCCACAGAATGAACAAGATTAAAGTAAGCATACGGCTGCCTGAAAACACAGGGGAAATCCCTGCTTCCTACTTACCACGTCGAGTTTAAGGATTACAGATGAAACTCATTCTAGGTTTCTAACAGATAAGAATGCTACTTTTAGAGGATTGTGCACAAAGAGGCACTGGTTTTTGCTTGTCGGCCCTGCTGACACACTTGGTGCTGATATTAAAAAACAGAACACCTCCAAGTAGAAGCAGGTAGAAAAGGGGTACAGATGAGAGCCCAGTATAGTTGTTATGTGTTTGCTGTAGGGTGATGTATGACACAAATAAGGCCACATTGACACTTCTGGGGGACTTCCCCTCCTCCCCAGCTACGGTTACATAGATTGGCTTGCAGCTTCAGAAGAGGACTTTGAGCGTACAGTGATCTATGGTTAAACTCTGCTCTGTGTGCTATGTGTGGGGCTCTGCTAATGGCATTTCCCATTTAGATAATTAACAAAAGGTAAAATTATCAAGGTTAGCTTTATACACTGCCGAGTAATGAATGCAAAACCTATTCAAATGAGTACATCTAAGAACAAAGATGAAATCACCCTGGATGTTTTAATAACAAAATTATAAAATAGTCTCTTGGCAAACAGCGCAGGTCAGAATGACGTTAAAGCAACCCGCCTTTCCAATGGAAAAGGCCTCCTGCGCTGCCATAGCTCCTGTACAACAATGCTTGGTTTTTAAACTAAAGCTTTATTAAATGAATTGCAATAGCAATGGCTGCATTTATATATATATACACATTATATAGGTGCATATATATGTATATATGAGATACTAAGTTATTTAACACAATAAAGGCCTTTGCCATATGGTAAAGTTTACTGTACATAAGAAAAAGTTTGAATATTGTACAATCACGTGAAGGTGGCATGCACTGCTGCAGTGCAAGGCGGGGTTTAACTGTAGTCTTGACTGGCATATTAATGGCTTTTTGTAATCCTACAAAACTGCATTCTCATATTGCGTGGCCTGGATGGTCTTTAAATCGTTTCACAGACACTGCAGGGGTTGCCTTTTGTCCACAGTTAAAGGACGCTTGACAACAGTGGAGAATTCTACGGATGCAGCTGAAGATGGAGAAAGACTGAAGTTATTGCAATTATCGTTTCCAAACAGAGGAACGGTACATGGGAGCCCTGTATGCAAAGTCAACCCTGCGAGTGCTCTCAGTGACCTGGTGCTCATCCCCTATACTCGAAGTACAGTATATGAAAAGCGGACTAATAGGATCCTAGAATACTATATTCTTGGGGAACAAGTTGAGTAATGAAAAAATGGAGGGTGATAGACAGAGAGAAGGAGAAAGAGAGAGAAAAAAGCAATAGAGCAGGGAAAGGGTGTGAGGAAAAAGAACTAGAATTGTTACTAATTATCCTGATTTCTTTTAAATAAAACGTCACATCCATGTTAGTTCCACATTACAGTTGCTCCTTTGGGGGAGTCCTAGAATAGGCGGAGCTGTCTGCTGCTCATATGGACGTGCCTCGGTCAGGGTCATTGCCCAGATTGAGCCCCAGGGTGGGAGTAGGCTGATAAGGAATAGATGACATTGTTTTGATAGGACTTCTGAAAAAGCCCCCATTAGGGGCCCTGTGCCTAAAAGGGCCAGTTCGGTGCTCTGGCACACTGCCGAAAGCAAAGCCAGAGGCAGCCTTCGCTGAGAGTGTGCGGCTAAGAGTCTGGATCTGTTCTGGGATGAAGGTGGTGGTGGTGATGTGAGTGTTTCTGAAATCACTGATCTGCTCCAGGGCTTGTCGTGTTGGCAAAGTGTCAATGTCCAGAGGGGTCAAGTCAATTGACGAGGTGGAAAACTGTTTATGGGGGCTGTCGTCATCTGTGCACAAGCTATTTACACGTCTATGAAGGTGCTCCAGGTCAATTTCCTTGTCATCCTGGAGATGAAGAAAAAGAAAATAAGGTTCTCATCAGTACTAGCTTGCATGTATTAAAAAAAAAGTCGTTCAGCAAACATGTAATTAACTGAACTTTGGGGCATATTCACTTAACAGACATTGACTGGGCCCTTAGCATGAGCCAGGCATTGTGCTAGTTTCTGGGAATCCTGACAGGGCTTTGATATAAAGTATCTATAATAAATACTTTCTTTGCAGCCGGAGCTTTAAAATGAACCTATGTCACATGCAGCTACAAAGACGCGGGACAGGCTCAGGCAGGGACACGAGCAGAGGGTCTGATTCCGGTGACTTCCCTCAACCCCTGCCACCCCTTCTTGGTGCATGCTTCCTCTTTCAGAGTCTCATTCCAAATGGATTTTTTTGATCCTTTCTATCGCTTAGGCCTAGCCTTAACATTCTGTTCTTAAATGAAAGAGATATGTGTTTCTTCATGCTAATATGTCAATGACTATTAAAGTGTTGTTTCTTGCAGCCCAGGGCTATGATGATTTTTTAGAAAGAGTCAGCACAGAGAGACTTCTCTTTGACAGGGACCTGNGATACCCAGCCCCTGCATCTGGCAACTGTGAGGTCAGAGTGGCACAGATTCCTTCAGGTCAGGGCACGCGAATCAACAGCTTTAACTGAGGGTCAGTTTTATGTTGAGTGGGTATGTTTGTAAAAAGTTCTATTTATTTCTTTTTTTAAAGGCAGTAAAGCCTGAGAGTTTTAGAGAGAAATCCTATCCACAAACCCTTCAGGGTTGAAAAAAAATAGAATTGAGAAGAAATAAAATTTCCTTTGTGATCAGACTTATTTACAGCTAAGGTAAATAAACTAAATTTATGAGGTTATAAAAATGTCCATTAATCATAAGAGGAGAAAATATTTGTTCACAGAACCCGGAATGGTCGTCGGAAGTTAGAATTGGGTATGTGTTTTTCCACCACGCATGCAGTACTCTGCAGCGAACCCTGCCAGGATGCACAGCCCTGCTTTCCCTTCTCCTTTCTCATTTAAAATCCAATAAAAAAAAATCCATTAATGCAGTATTATCACCGAGACTTCAGAAGGTTGAGATGTATAATTTTATGGTTCCCAAGGCAACTGTAATCTAGACATCCATCAACAGCTATAACAATGCAAACATTTAATATCTTCTGTAGTAATTCAAAAATAGGAGCCCAGGAGCCCTTAATTTCCAGGGTTTGCAGATCATCGAGTCTCAGCTACCATCTGCATTAATGTGGCCTTTTGCTTTGGATTGATGTCAGCAGAGGTACCAATGCTTACTTACTCTACGAAGACGGCATGGCAATAAACCTGATTAGCTTTTAATTCGGTCTCCACAGGGTGGGATTGTGTATGATCACTCACACAGGTAGGAAGCAAGGAAAGCGAAGCTGCTCTTATGAACGGTACTGATCTACTTTGCATCTAAGGAGCTATGGGGATCCTTAGACTATGTAGATAAGGATGTTCCAAAGACAAACACTGCCGCGCAGACATGCATATACAAACGAGAGATCATTCTTAGTTGTGCATCAAAGCCAATCCTCTGTGGACTGCCTTGGGCATCAGTCAGCCAAGCACTGGGCAGAAAGTGTAAAAAACTTTTGTTCAAACTGCCCCTCAAGTCAAACCACTGAATAAACTCAAGTTGCTGCTTTCCACATCAACTCTTTTGACATCAACGAGCCAAGTGTTGTTGTTATTTTTAATGTTCATGTTTTCTCTGGTATTGGATATACCTCACATGCTGCTTTCATTGAGGTATTATGTGTAATTCTGCAACCATTCTTACAGATAGCCATACAAACTTGAACATGGCCCTAGAGTTAAGCTGATGACATAGTCAGGGAGATAAGCAGAATTCAGAATGATTTCCTGATGGTGAATTTGGCACATTTGGGCTCATGGGAGAGCTCCAGACACACACAGTCCTTTCTTCAGATCTTCACACACAGATAGGAAGTAGTGACTAATGGTGAGGAGAAAGCGTCATGCCAGGGTCTTTTAGGCCTAGTCTTCATAACACAAGTTTATCTACAACTTAAGGAACTGAAAGAAACTATTAAGCATCTTTGTGAACTGGGTCAAGGGAGCCACAGCCTGCAGGATCATTAGTATGTAGCCTGAGACTCAGAATTTCAGAGCCTGCTACAGAACATGAAACTGTCGCCCTCACAGATGCTGCCCCTTGCTCTTTATTCACCTCGAGTGTCCTAAATGGGAACTGGTGTTGGCTCGCCACACTCTTATTTTGAATCTTCAAAGAAGGCAGAAAAAGCAATTGCTAATATTACCCTTTCTTCACTGGAAATACAGCCACCGAAGGTTCGGCAGCTCTAGTTGGGGCCCAAGTACAAGTACCTCTTTGGATGGGACCCGCGAGCCCTTCCTCCGGCTCCACCATGTCTCCAGCACCGCTATGAGGCAGGAGAGCACGATCCCCGCTGCCAGAATGCAGAACACGCCTGCCAGGCTCTTGATGTCCAGGGCTCCTCCCTTCTGCTTCGCATCTACTGAGGAGTACAGGTCACACTGGCCATTCTTAGGCCACCACTTGTGCTTGAGGATGTCCATATCTCCACTCTGCTGCAGCTCCAGGATCCTGGGGGTGGATAACACAGTGCATGTGACTGTAGCCAGGGTGATTGCCTTATCCACAACCTGAATGATCATGACTTCCCATCTAAAGTTGGCCAGTCTAGCTCGCTAGAGCACTTTGTAGGTAAGCCAAAACCATGGATGCTTTGATCCTGCAACACTTGTGTCAATGGATTTTCTTCGTCCTTGCCTTCCTTCCCTCTGTCTCTCCCTTCCTTCTCTTACTAGTTTGCCCTCACAGGAATGCTAGTGCATTCATTGCAGTATGTTTTTTTAAAGGCTTTTTAAAAAAGATTTATTTATTTATTATGTATACAGTGTTCTGCCTGCAAGAAGAAGGCACCAGACCTCATTACAGATGGTTGTGAGCCACCATGTGGTTGCTGGGAATTGAACTCAGGATCTCCGGAAGAATAGCCAGTGCTCTTAACCGCTGAGCCATCTCCCCAGCCCCTGCAGTGTGTTTTTAAAACTACCTTTGGGAGATGCTGTTCTGATGTGGTCTGACACTGATGCAACCCTGCCCTTTCTTCCAATGAACACAGCTCTGGACCATGATGGTTTTTTGAAGAGCCCTTTGCTGCTTCTAGCCACACATTGGTACAATGTGACCCAGCATATGCTATACACACAGGAATTCAATGAAAATAAAACTTCTATTATTTATTATGGTGTGGGAGAAGGCCTCGGGACAAATTTTGATGTTGATAAAATACATCATTTTCAGCTCTTCACACAACTGATGTACTTTTCCTTTTAATGCCAAAATGAAAGTTACTCACCTCTGGGAGGAAGACCAGAGGTGGTTAAACTCAACACTTCCTTGAAACAGTAGGAGCTGTGAAAACCACAGTTTTTCAAAGTGTGGTTCACACAGAGGAATCATCCCCAGCCCCCCAAATTTTGCTTAGACTCTGACCTGCCATGCACTGGTGCTTCTGCAGGGGCCATGTTCCCCAAAGTCAAAGCAGCTCTGCAGGTTCCTGGTCCAGATGCTTAGCATCCCCCAGGACATTTAAATTAATTCTCTCGGCTGTCTGTCATGAGAGCCAGTTGCAAGGGCACCAGTGGCCTACAGGGTAATGGTTGGGAAGATTGGGGACAGAGCAGGGGTGCATTGGTTCCTGAGGGCACACCGTTCATGCTGCACAGTCTTCCCTGGCAGCCCAAACTGCAGTTGGGAGGGAGGAACCCAGTGGCACTCCCGGAGATTTGGTGTCTCTGCAAACTTCCCAGCTACTCACAAATAAGTCACTTGAACCCAACCTCCTGGAGATCATAAAGATACTTGTCAAGATAAATTTGTCAGATATGTTTGACAAGATAAGAGGGTGGGACATAGCCATCAGTTTTAGCTCAATTTATAATTTTCATATGAAAATATTTCAATATTCATATGAATAAACTTTGGGTATGTGGTCCTATATTTGTGCTCTGGCCCTGAACCATACCGTGTTTGGGGATGAGGCTTTTAAAAACTTAGAGAGAGGAAATCAGCTAGTCTAGGAGTAAATCACCCACTGTCCTTCCTATGTAAAACCTGCTGCATGGCCAGATGGTAACAAAATAACAAAGACAAAGATCTTGGTGGACTAGGGGTGAAGTCCACAACTCACCTGAGGTAAGAGTGTGAGTGGCTTGGGGCTACAGAGGATGGGTGACCGCACATTCCCATCACCTCCCACAGTACCCAAGGGCTGGCATTGCCTAGGTTGCCTCTCTCTTCTCATGAAAGCCATGGAAATGATTGTAAACTGTCACCCTCTGCATCTTCAGAATTCCCCCAAGTGCATTCCACCAGACACAAAGACCTACAACACCTTCACGAGGAAAGGGCCCTATGGTCATCAACTGAGATACCCTCTTGGGGATTTCTATGATGTCAGTTTAGTAAGTGTCCAAGTAGACCCGCAGCAAAGAAAGCCTTATGGTTCTGTGTAGCTCAGCCGCTCTCAGACCACTTTCATTCTGCTCCCCTTGTTTTATCTCCCCATTAAAGTCAATACTCTATAGAATTCTAGTTTAAGGATCCCAAAAAGCATATACTTGTGGCAAATGCTAGCAGAGGTAAGGCTCACCCAAGTACATAATTATGTCATCAAGGATTCTTGCTTGGCCTATCCACTATTACCATTTAAATGATGTTGATACTGCAAAGAAGCCGTTTTAGAGGTTCAGTTGGGTTATAGAGGCTAGGGAAGTGACTCAGTTAGTAAAGAGCTTGCTATGTAAGCACAAGGGCTTGAGTTTGGTCCCCAGAATCTATGTAAGAAAGCCAGGCATGGTGGCAGCACTTATGATCCCAGAGTTGGGAAAGTGGAGACAGGTGGAGGCTTGGGGCTCTTTGGCCAGGCACTCTAGCCAACTTGGCAAGTTCCAGGCCAAGAGAGAGATCTTCTCTCAAAGAAACAATTTATATGGTGTCTTGGGAAGACTGGCATTGGCTTCCACACTTATGTGCAAATGTGTGCATGAGCACACACACTCACAGGAAAAATAATTTCTAGAGACCCGCTGTACATTTGCTTATAGCTGACAATACCATATTGTACGCTTGAGTTTCTGTTAATAGATCAACTCTCATTGAAGGGTTTGTTGCATCATAATAGAAATAACACAGTGTCCTTTAGGAATTTGCTTATCAAAAGGCATGAAATAGTCAGAGCATCTTTAGATATCCTACAGGAAAACATTAGTTAGCTTTGAAGAAAGAATTTTGCTTATAATTGAGTATATAATGAAATATAAAAGGAAGTTACAGCAACTTTTGCTCGATGAGAATACAGTTGCTTTCAGTGTGTGTGAATACTTATATGATCCCCCAATGAATGCCAAAGTTGGAGGAAACTCAGGTTGCTTACATAAGATGATATGCTGGCTGCATAGAACAACACTCCCTCCTCTGACATGCACCATCTGTGGTGCTTTGAATGAAAATGTCCCCCGGTAGGCACATGCACTTGAACACGTGATCCCTGTTGGCGAGGGACATTTAAAAGGTATGGCCTTCCTGGAGGAAGTTTGTCGCTGGAGGTGAGCTTTGAGAGTGTGAAGACTCATCCCATTCTTTAGTTCAATGTTTCTGCTTTGTGCTTGCAATTAAGGATGTGAGCTCTTAGCTCCCTGCTCCTGCTGCTGGGCCTGCTACTTGCTGCCTGCCTCCCTGCCATGATGGATGCTTTACCTATCTGCAATGAGGAGCCAGATAATCTCACTCATCCTTTGGTCATGGGTATTTTATCTCAGCAACAGAAAAGTGACTCATATACCATCCCTTACTGCTCATCTTCCAATTACGTAAATACCATAAAAGCCAATCTGAATAGTTGTTATGCTGTCCTGTTTAAGGAAGGGTGATAAGAAAAATCAAGTCTTCCTGTGTTCAGTTCAGATGCATTTCTCCTTTTCAGGATGTCTATGACCTGTAGTTTGATGACTCTGTGGGCACATGGATACACAAGATTCAGAACCCCAGCCCCAGCCACCTCCTCTTCACCACCACACTCATCAGTGTTTGTTGTGAGAGGTGAGTTTTCTTCCACAGTCCTTACCTTCCTTCACAGCTGCCTGTCGTTAGTGACTACCATGTGCTCTCCTCCCTAGAAAGCCCATTTGCCTTCTCTCTGTTGCACAGGTGGATACTGATCAAATATGTCCAGCACAGCGTCTGCTAAGGGAACCCTGCTCTCACATCCTACTCTTTTTCCCTCATCACCGAGGCTGTTTTATAATTTATTCCATTTTCTATGAATCTATCCATCCTTTCAATAAATATTTCAAGAGAGACCCATGCCAAGCATCCCTTGTGCACAAAATTTATTCTCCACCATGACTATGCATTCAGGCAGAATAGCCTGAACACTGCAGCGCTGTCCTGACACCGATTTCAGTCTGTGCCTTCATTCTCTCATTCACCCAGGATCGGATCACCACCTCTTCGCTTTCCTTAATCATTGCTGAAACCTCTGTGTTTCATTCACTTATTCTGCCTCTTTAATTTTTTTAATGTATGAGGAATATTTTCACATGAAAACAAGCATCGAACTATACAAATTCTATTGCACCCATTCCAATTCTAATGGGAGCTAGTTGCAGTAAACTGGAAGACTTTAACTGCAGCGTCTGAAGTTCATGTAGCTGGGTGACAGAAGTTCACAGGTGGGGAAAGAATGCAATGTCATTCCTAGGAGCCTTCCAGCTCTGCAAAGCCACAAAGGTCTCTCTCAGGATCATGCAGCGCAAGTGGCTGCGGCACTGTATTGAGACCCAAAAGGGCGGGGAAGGAGAGAGAGAGAGAGAGAGAGAGAGAGAGAGAGAGAGAGAGAGAGAGAGAGATTGGTCCCTAGACTTCCCCAGTCACACTTGAGCTACACTCTCAGTAGTCTACACCATGTTCTGGGGATACAGGCTAGCTTGGGATAGAACACTGTAGGACAATGGAAGCTTCATCTAGGCCTGGAGTTCTGCAAAATCTTGCTATGAAATTTAATGCTTCTGGGAGTTCCATAAGGGTCTCAAAATAGCACCTTATCATTTAAAAACAGTTTTTTTTTTTAAAGGACTAGTTGGAGTAAGCTTAGTAAAATATAATGTTCTTCCTTAAAAATCAACAAGACGAATTCTTGTATTAAAGTGAAGATCCAGGTTCACGTTTTAAATCTTCACGGGACTCTTGTAAGAGAAGCTTAAAAGCACACCTAGAGGAGAGTTCAAGAATACAGTAGTAAAATCTTCGGCTCTTTAGGAAGATAGGATTTTCTGTTATGCACATGAGTTCCACATGGTGACAGTATTGGCTCACACAGGGCAAGGCGGCAGGGCACCTACAACTATGGCTTACCTGTGGGCGTGATTGAAATGCAGGAAGCAGACACTTGTGCCTTTAAGCACTTAACTATTAGACACAAAATTAGCTACTAGATTGTGATGAACGACTAGATAGCTCAAACCTTTTCTTCAAATGCAGTGAGAAAAATTCCTGCCATTTTAAAGGTCGGGGAGATGACAACCGCGTTTTCTTTTGAGGGCTATTGTAGTGAGAATTAACGAGATCACACACACACAATGGATCATGCTATGTTGCTCACTGCTTGGGATGTGGGAGGAGAGCACAGCTTGAAAGTTAGCTTACGATTGTGTGTGTGCGCGTGTGTGTGCGCGAGCGCGGGCTCATATGCGTGTATCCGTGCGCGCAAGCGCTCGCCTTGCTCTTCGGACCGGTTCTGGCATATTCTTCTTTATTAAGAATTTGCGAGTGATTCACTGATAAGAACATTGCATTTCCTTCTTTTTCCTAGTGTTCAAACATTTGCACTTTCACTGAGGAGGAAAAAAAAAAAGGAAGGTTCAGCTTGAAAAGGTTTCTAGCTCAGCCTGGGCACCCTGAGTACCTTGTTGATACAAATGAGCAAATTCCAGGGGAAGGCTGTGAAGCCAACCATCCTTCTTTCATATTCAAATAAAAGCATTCAGCACGTTCAGGCAGGCCTGGGAAAAAGGCTTTTGCTCACTTTGAAGATAACAGCTTCATTTCCGTGAGAGGCTGCTCTAGCCCATTGATCACTTACCACCTTGAACAGCTAGTCTAGGAATTGATTTCCAAATTAATTTATTTGTAAGGTGAGAGGTTGCTGGAAGGGGTGTGCCAGTTTCCACCCGCTGAGGTGACTTAGATTTTGTCTTGAGAAGAGCAGGCTGCAGGCTCCTTTCAAGTTTCATAGGAATCATGGCCCTTTGCTAAATTCGTGTGGAGCCAAATGTGGTACAAATCCCTGGTTATCCGAGAAAAAAAGACGCTTGCTTACTTAGTCACGTCTACCAAGAAAGGGTCTAGAGACAATCAAAAACAAAAGGATTAAACTGAATGCAAGAATTCTTTCTCAGGCTATACGTGAAGCTGTGTAGCTGCCCCTGTGACTTTGGTAATCCGATTTCCCACTTTTTAGAGACATGAACTCTTATAATGCAAAGGGCGACAGACATTGCCACTCCCCAACCTTCCCTCCCCCTTCTCCAGTGGAGGATGCTAACACAGAATGGGAATACCACACATTTTCTGCATTCTCCACAGTCTCATTGCTGCCCTGATTAAGTGATTTTTTTGGTGACTCACACTGACTGGAACTCAGGTCTGTCTTTCAACACATTTCTTGTCCCACACAAATCTGAAAGAACAGCTTTCATTTTTCAGAGGTTTACTAAGAACTTTAGAGAACGGCCATCTGCACGCTTCCCTTAAACAAAACAATGTAATTGTAATGTGACTATAAATTTATTCATACTATAATTTGGGTATACAAAGAAAACATAGTTTTCCATAGCTTAATTGAGCTGAAGACTGTGGCCACTGAGTAGGGGAATAAAACTAAACGTAACATAGTGTGATTTAAAATTTAATCGGCTCTAACAATGTAACACATCTCAAGATGGACATCCATCTAGGAGAGAGGGTAATGCATTCTATACCTTTCTTCCTTGCTCTTTTTCAAGATGGCATTTGGATTTGTGGAGGTTGGCACTGTGACAGCTTCAGGAAATGAAACTGTTGGTCATTTGGCTGTGTTTGTTGGCTCTGAGGTATGATTGTCCAATCCTTAGACATGAATTGGTGACTGAGGCTAAAGTCTGCAAAAGCTGTACATTTGTAAACTGTCACTAAGGTCAACAAAGCAACATGCCAAAAAATGTCTATTTGGAGCTACAGTTCTAAAAGGTTATGGTCCATGAACATCATGATGGGGTGCATCTAGCAGTCAGACAGTCATGGTGCTGGAGCAGTAGCTGAGAGCTCACATCTTGATCCTTAAGCACCAGGCAGAGAGATAGCTAACTGGTAATGGTATGGGCTTTTGAAGTCTCAAAGCCCAGCCCCAGAGACACACTTCCTCCAAAAAGGTCACATCTCCTAATTCTTACCAAACAGTTTCACCAACTGGGGATCAAATATTCCAGGATATGAGCCTATGGGGACCATTCTCATTCAAACCACCACAGCAAGGCTCCTTGGGTTCTGAAAGGTTGTAAGAGAAGACTCCCTCTGTGCCTTCATCCAGCCTCTGACTATTCTTCAGACACCATCATGATGTCTCCTTGTCCTTAACTGCAGGATTGAGAGGCAGATCTATGAGCTGGGAAAAAGGAGAAAGGAAGACCTGGGAAGGGAGATGGAGCTTTTGATGGCTTCTCCCTCATTGGAGGTGTTCTCTGCTGGTGTGGAGTCCATGGACCCAAGGGGCAATCTTCAGATCTCTTACAAGATGGGGTGATAGAGCTTCTGTCTGCCCTGAATGTGGTTTTCAAACAAATGCCTCTCCTGGCCCATGTCCCACCTCTGGCCACTGTTGGAAACTTCTGGGTAGGTTTAGTTTTCCTCTTCTCTGGCTAGTTTTCTTGTGTCTTCAGGCTTGTCAGTTCATCTTTGTGGAAGAGAATTTCAACTATATAAAGATAGAAATGCTATGATATGATTCTTGCCAGATATTT
This sequence comes from Neotoma lepida, assembly GCA_001675575.1. Taxonomy (NCBI): domain Eukaryota; kingdom Metazoa; phylum Chordata; class Mammalia; order Rodentia; family Cricetidae; genus Neotoma; species Neotoma lepida. The sequence goes on from LZPO01067680.1 coordinate 15,891, forward strand.
CCTCAATTTGGAAGTACTGAGGCAACTTGGAACTAAGAAAGGGTCAGAATAAAATATACTACTTTAAATAAGTAAAAAAATTATCTGCATATATTTATGGGTTTTGCATTCTTAAAAGATATTTAGAAGACTCAGTAATGTTTAATGTTGATAATTTCTGAGAAATTCCGGACTATTTTAAGTAAGTTTNGGTACATTAAATCTGATGAGGGTAGAATTCTGTCAGCATCAAGCTAATTTGATGATTTTCTAAGAAATTTTTCTCTCTGTGACTTTGTCAAAAGGGTTAATGGCATGCAGATACTTCTGAGAAGAAATCATTTCAATAGGCTTCTGTTCATTAACTTTCCTTTTTGTCTTATAAAATCCAGGTAAACTTCCTTGGAAGCAAAAGTATTTCTCAAAGATTAAGATCCAAGCCGATGAGTATAGTCACACAGATCTCTGCAGCCAGAATTTCAAGATCAGAGTTGGGACAACAAATTCCATCAACTTCCTATGAGACAAGTATCCTCCTATCATCTCTTATGGAAGGCTTCCTAGTGACTGGTTCATAACATCAGCTGCAAGAATGCTTACTGACATCTACTATCTCAGTAAAGTTAGATTTCAGGGTGATTTTAGAAACTCCTACCACTTAGCCTGGGTTTTTAAATAACACCTCCAGGATGCTGCCTCAGCCCTGTCTACCAAGGCTGCCCAAGATCATGAAGGTGAACAATTTCTGGTGTCTTCCAAATGAGTTTAGTGTATATCATCTTCTAGACCATATCATCAACATTTTAGACAGCATAGGACATATGGCTTCTTTCATCCTAACAGCCCTATTTTTGTATGGTAAATGCCACCATAGACAGCTGTAAACACATGTGCTTTATTTTATTTATTTATTTTAGAAGTCTGATCTATTCTGCTGGCTGTGGCTACTGACTTGGTTTGGGAGTCTCAGAGCTCATTTCACCCACCCTGTTATCCAGACCCAAGGTTGCATCCTCGAAGTATCTGTTTTAGAGACAATCTTTGTGACCTTTATTCCAGTGCTCTTTTGGCCACATATATTACATATTCATCGATATTACATTAAAGCATTAATGTTACTGTGCTTGCATTTTTAAATGAGGACTGAGAGAGTATGTGATAATTTTGTATCTGAACAGATTAAGAAAGAAATTCATTGTATACAAATGATGGCAGTATAGTCCCTTACACAGGTTCAGGTTTCTTTGGTTTTGCTATTACATTTACTCTGAGATTGGAACAGCCTGTGACCCAAGAGTGACAGCCTTACACATTTGGGTCAAGTGGACTTCTTTGTCTGGGCTGAAATCTGCAGAATCATTTTCTAGGCAGTAGTAACTTTAGCTTGACATCAAAGGTGTATGATCAGGTATTGTCCTGCAACTGAGAACCCCAGGGGAGTGATTACAATTTACATAGAATGAGTAAGAACTGACTGAGGCAGAAAAGGTGGTGTCTTTTATAACAAAAGGTATGAACATGTTTTAAAAACAGATTTGATGAGAAGTAGTATGCATCAGTTAGAAGTAAAGAATTACTACACACACCAAAGATGGCATGCTTGCATCTTGCCCAACAGCTGAAGTGGCCCCTCAGGAAGCTGATCAGTTACAGCCTCAATTACAGTGGCAGGCATGGTCCTGTGTCAGAGGAAATATCTCCTGTGTTGCTTCAAATCCGGTATCTCACTTTGAGATTAGAAAAATGTAATTTGATAAAAACTTAGTCAACTCTGGCTTCCTTTTTCAGAAACTAATATTAATGCCCTCACATGTCAACTAATTTCTCTCAGAGGCATCCATTTCCTTGTGGATGTAAACTTTATCCAGAATTGCTAAAGTAAAGCACTAAAAGTAAAATACTGTAAAATTTATGAAGCACTTATCAAAAATATTATATTTAACTTGATTTTTTAAAAAAGACTTATTATTATTTGTGTGTATTCCCATGTGGATGTGAATACATGTAGAGGTCAGAAGAGGCTGTCAGATTCCCTTAAGCTGATGTTACCGGCAGTCATGAGCCAATCCATGCGGGTGTTGGAAATTGAACTCAGATCCTCTAGAACTGTGNTTCTCAACCTTCCTAATGCTGCNACTGAACCTTTTATACAGTTCCTCATGTTGTGGTGACCCCCAACCANAAAATTATTTTGTTGCTGCTCCATAACTCTAATTTTGCTACTCTTATGAGACATAATGTAATGTCTGATATGCAGGATATCTGATATTCGACCCCTGTGAAAGGGTAGTTCNATCCCCAAAGGGACCACTGCTCTAGAAGAACAGCAATTGATCTCAATCATTATGTCATTGTTCTACCCCTGATTATCACCATCACCATCATTGTCATCTTTAGGCAGAGTCACTTTTAAGTCCTAGTTGGCTTTGAATGTGTGATGATCCTCCTTCTTCAAGCTCAATGACTCTGTGGTTATAAATATACACACTAGTTTGACATTCTTCTTAAAGTAATCTTGTGAGGAATGAGATCTATTGACTGTTTTGAACTGTTGGATTGTTCCACCACCTTTATTCTTACTAGCAACANTGGCAATGTTGATGTCACTCACTATGGTCTCATTTTACAGCTAAGAAGTCTGAGGCTCAAGATGAAGAAAATTTCCTAAGGCCCAAGACTGCTAAGTGGTTTATTTGTCTCTCCNTATCAGGTCCTCTGGTTGCTGTGTTTTGTTTGAGCACATCCTCAACACCTTCATTATTCTGAAAGAGAACCTTGTCATTGGAAGCTGCCTTTTTATTTCCTGCTTCTTCATTAATTGAGACCTTCCCTGCTAGCATCCTTGGCTAACACACATCCCACTGTATCCATTTCCAAACATTACACTTCTAGTAACACATCCTGATGTCCCGAGAGAGCCACATGAATATCGCATGAGTTCATTAATCTCTTTTGTGATTAGAGTAAACGTCAGATGAATTCATTATCATGAGGCACTTAGGGGACTTTGAGAATGTTATCAAAACAAGGAAGTGTGTCCATGGAAGAGGTACTCTGATACCACATCCTTATCCAATCGATGCAACATATTGTTTCTAATTTGTGTTTTATAAGTAATCAAATTTATCTCAGTGACTTCCCTCCCTTAGCATGTATATATTCCTCCATAAAAAAATATGCTGCTTGTTAAATAGCACTTAGATGCTCTGAAAACTACATTATTTAATTGTTTAATGTTATTGTTTAGAGAAAATACTTCATTCAGCTACCAAGAAAAGTTTTGTTCTCTCTGAAAACCATCATACCTTACAGATACTTTATTTGATTGAGGATGANTTTTAACTTTGAAATACATAGTGCCCATTCGTGATCTCCCTGCTTTGCAGACATCTCCTTCACCCTCAAGTCTTGAAGTACCTAAAGGGGCAAAAGCACTCTTGTTCTATGAAGTAATTGTTTGAAAAATCAAATTAGTAATGTGACAGATCTCAAGACTTTGGTGACTAGTGAACTTTAATTATTATGTATTTTATGTGTTTATGCTGGCAGTAAAAGTCAAGCACTCATTATAGAAATGGCAGACATGATCTTTCATAAAATGAGTGCTGGGTGGCAAATGAATAGATAATCAGGATAATGAAAGCTAGACAGAGAGATTCTGGAGAGCCGGGAAGACCCAGACAATGGCTCCCACCGAGATGGAGGGCATAATTGCATTTGGGAAGAGAACACTTTGGGTGATCTTTTAAAATGTCAGCCACATCCTTAAGCGCAGTGTGATATTTGGGTTATAGGGTAAAGGGGAAATTCCTTTCATTTTGTGGTGAGAAACTGGCAGTGATCATCCCTACTCAGAGTGACTGCAGGCAATGCCAAATCTTTATGCACATTTTTTCAAATGCTTGCCTGTGAAAACGTATTGTGAAGTCAAATTTATTATGTCTGTGTTTATAAATATTTTCCCATCCTCTAGTCTGGCATCCAGACTTTAAAAAGGTGATAGTTGAAAGGGTGTGCTGTACATGCAGTAAGGATTGTGGTGTGTATCTTAGGCACAGTGCTCAGAGAGAAGATAATAGAGGAAGAGGTTTTGAAGGGACAAACTGTCCTGAACACGAGCACAAATATTGAACTTTCAAAATGCGAAATGACAAGATATACAAGAAATTCATTATTTGGAGAACAGTTGGAGAGGCTGGCTTGATAACTGAAGATTTGTTTTATGATGCAAATGACATCTTCTAAGTTAGAGGCTCTCTACTGATGTATGCTTGAAAAGCAATCCAGCTCCAGGACTGTTTGTAGGAATGCTGTCCTTGATTAAAAGTGTTAGTTCACTTTCAGAACATCAGTAACTGGACAACTTTGGACTCTTCAAAAATTATACCTTAGATTTTTGGATAATTTGTGTTTCATTTAGCACTGTTATAACTATAATAGAAAAAGTTTTGATTTTTGAAAGAGTTAAGGAAGTAATATAAACTTTTTCAAGGAGACCTTAGGCATACCCTTTCTCATTTTAGACATTTGAAAAAACTCTAACATCTTCCTACCATGATTCTGAATATGCAAATGATGATTCTATAAATGGGAAAAATAAGAAAGCAGAACAAAAATTCTTTCTTGGACATTAACCTGCAATTATGCTACTGTGTAATTTCACTGCAGTGTGATTACGGGCTCTGAAAGGCACAGCACAATGAGGGTGCCATGTAAGAGGTCACACACCTTGCTTGGAAGGATGGGCGGGCTGGGGACAACCTTTTGGAGAAAGGATCATCTAGGATGAGAAGTTAGGAATGAGTTGGAGAGGCAGAGGCATGTGGGTTGAGAAAGAAAGAATTTGGACCAAGGAACCAGTATAAAAAAACCCAGAAGGGAAAAGGCACTGAAGAGTTGAAGAGAGCTCCTTAGGATGAGTGTGGACATGGGAAGGACCAGGCTAATGCTAGAGAAGCAAGTCTTGTGACTTCTTCGAGGACTTTAGAGTTGCTCTTGAGCTTGTTGGCATTGTCTTTCCTCTTTTAGATGCTAACTTCCTTCAGGGCAGTGTCATGCACTATTAATTCTGTATTTTCAGTTCTGAGCATATACTATGCCTTAGTAAACAGTGAATGAACAGATGAATGGCAGGAGTGCTCTTTCCCTCCCACCACTAACGTCGTCTCTNAAAAGATATGTTGTCTCTGAAAAGATACCTCTGAGCACTGTCCATTTAATGTTGAAGCCTACACTACTGTATGACAATGCCAGACTGATCCTAAGGTCAGTAGCCTGTGTTCTGCACTGTTAAGTATTGGTAGTTGATACTCATGTTTTCCCATGAGCACCTCCCATATTTCAACCATACTGTGAACTCCTGTAAGACAGAGACCTCAGTTTTCTCTTTAGTTGATGTTCCTTACCTCAAGCATAGGGACTTACCTTCTACATCAACACAGGATATATTTGCTAACTTGATTAACCATGGATGTTAAAACAGTGGCACTCAGTGACAGAGTGTTGAATTAGGGTGCTGGTCTCTGGTCTCACTAACTCCATCTTGGCCCTCTCTGGCTTTCTTTGCCTCTTTAACCCTTTCTGTGAGCCACTCTCCTCTTCAGTGACCTTTGATTCCAGGAACAACAGGACTGATAAATAAATAAACACCTTTGAGATATGTAACTAAAACTACCCTTAAGCAAGTAGTGTGGGGAGGAACCGTGTAGGAGAGACAATGTATAAATTGGGTAGCTTCATCCTGGAGAAGTTATCCTCTCTTGAGAACCAAATCTTTTCTTTATAGTGATGAGCAGAGGAAGAAGCTCTTTAGATCACCTTGCAGAACAAAAATGGTTCCAGTGGGGCTGCCTAATTGTGCAGACCCCTTGCCTTCCACCTAAATACTTCTGCATTTAAAACTAGTGATCATGTAAGTGCCCAAAAGATAAACTTGTGGTCACTGGACCTTTTTGTCTGACCCTATTCCCAGGGTATGCTAATGAAATCTTGTCTCTGCTTAGACATCATTCACATGCTTAATTGGCATATTGGGACAGATGGTAATACATACTGTGTTGGGAGTCATCGAATTGGGGTTTTTACTACAAAACTATATCAGTGTTGTGGACCAAATGTTTATATTCTTCCACAGTTCATGAATCCCTAAGCCTCACTGTGGTGGATAGGAAGCAGAACCTTGTTGGGGGTGATCAAGGTTAGATAAAGTTAGAAGGGTGGTCCCCTAATCTGAAGGGGTTAGTGCCTTCGAGGGAAATGCACCAGAAAGCCTGTGCTCTTTTTCCACCCAGAGAGTTCATGAGCACACAGGACAAAGTGGGACTTTTCTCTAAGCAGAGAAAAGAGACATCGCAATGAAACCTGTCCTCCTGGTACCTAGATGTTGGGCTTCCCAGACTTCAGATTGGGGGAGGCAGACTTTGGTTGGGTGAGGCACCCAGTGTGTGGTACTGTGGTATGGTGGTATGGCACTCTGTTGGTGAGGCACTCAGTGTGTGGTACTGTGGTATGGTGGTATGGCACTCTGTTG
>LZPO01067681.1:0-11153 GCA_001675575.1 Neotoma lepida
CCCCTCTCTCTAGCCTTGTGGTTTTAGGCTTTAAAAGGGGCTGACTGTTTTTGAATAAAGGAGTTCTTGCTTGACTTGACTCCCTGTCATGTCTGATGGTCTCCCAGGAAAGGGAGGCTGGGAATAGGCGGATAGTCCCAGGTCGTCCCTTCTCGGGAGACCTAAGTTCTCAGTGGGGCAGACATCACAACAGTCTTTAGTACCTGGAACAATGCCAGACAAATTAAAAATGAATTCATAGGTGGTCCAGTAGAATCGATCCTACTTGAGAGACACAAGTTCAAGGCCAGCCTGGGTAACTGAGTATGACCTGTCTAAAATAAAAAGTAAAAAAGGGTTTAGGACATAGCTCACTTGTAGAATACTTGTCTAAAAACTGGAATGTCCTGGGTTCAATCCTCAATACACCCCTCCCTCCCCAGAACACACAAAATAAAGAAAACAGAAAATAACTTAAGAATGTCTTTATGATTGGGGATGGAGAGATAGCTCAGTGGTTAATAGCAGAGGCTTCCAGAGGACCCAGATTCAATTCCCAGCAACCTCANAGTGGTTCACAACACTCTAAGACTCCAAACCTAGGAAGTCTGATACCCTTTTCTGGCATCTGTAGGCACCAGATGTGCATGCATTGCAGAGAAATACATGTAGGCAAAATATGCATTCACAGACAATATTTTAAATAATTAAATAAAATTAGCTTTGTAAGACAAAAAAAATTATCTATAATTCCCTTGGAATAAATGTGTCATCCAAAGGAAAAAAGATTTATTTTTATTTATACATTTTGAAACAAGGTCTCACTATGTTTACCTTGCTAGACTGGAACTCTTTATATGGATAAAGCTGGCTAGGACCTCAGAGAGATCTGCCTACCTCTGCTCCCAAGTGCTGGGACTAAATTACAGTACCACCATATCCTGCTACAAANAAATTTTAAAACTATTCTTCAGAATATTTTCTTTGTACTTATCTTCGGACATTATATTAGCCACATCTGGTAACCACGCCTTAGGCCAAATATCCTGTTATCTAGCCTTAAAGAGAAAAGACAAACTTGAACTCTCTGACCTTGAGTCAAGATCGAATCAAGCCACAAATTGGAGACACTGTGGGCTTCCAGAGAGGGACCTATACTTGTTCACCTAACAGTAATGCTATCCTGCATGTAAAACATACTTTAACTTTTGTATACATGTTTTCTATTCTACAAAGTGATTTGCTATATGCATTAACCACTGATAATAAATAACATTAAAAATGTATCATGATGATTTTTTATCTTACTACTTGTCAGAATATTTTTACATTTATAAAATCATTTCTAAGATGCAAGCTTTAGTGAAGTAAATAAGAAGAGAGCATTATGAAAAGTCATTTAGCTATAAAAGAAATTTTTAAGATGTGTTAAATTGCAGCTCCCTAGTATAAAGCTTGCCAGTGTTTATTGTGTGAAGTTAAGAATTTAGACTTCACTAATGGTGCAATCTTCTTGCTAATTTATTCTTCACTTAATAGCACATAATTGTTTGAATAAAATTTGATGTCTCTTGAAAAAGGAAGAGGCATTGTGAAGAGGTGTTTTCAATTCCAGCTAAAATTTCAGTTCAAGGCTTAAGAAATTTGAGAAATAGCTACAGCACACTCTATGCTAGTACCTTTTGTCTCCACGTTATGGAAAGTGTGACATGAATGCACCAAGTTACATTAGTTTTATTAGCATTCAAAGTCATGAAGCGAATTACTACAAACCTATTGTTAAATATACTTTAACATTAAAAAACAGAAATAATAAATTTCAGTAAAACCAATAAAATAAAAGATGAATAATATTGCCTTTTGGTTTGTTTTATAAATACAAAACAGTTTGATTCATCTGACTATAGTGACTTCTATATTTCCAAATATCACCATTTTCCTCCCAAGAAAGGATCGCATTAGAGCACGTAAAAAATTAGAAGAGAAAGTATCCATTGGGAAATATACCCTGTCAATCTACAACTGAACATTGGTCAATGTTTCTGTTATTTCCTGCTTTTCACTCATTTATGCATTTTTGAAAGTATACATGTTTTTATAAATCACAACATGCTTCAAAGGAAAGAAAAATAAAGTGGAAAATTGTCATAGGAAGATTTAATTAAGATTTGGTACTCCATTTTTTTTAATTGTTTACATTAATATCTGAATGATAAACTCATTTTCTTGAAAACATATGTGATAAGGACATCCTGTCTGTATAGGAAATATGCCAAAAAGGACAATCAATTGATTTACACACATGAGTTCAGTAGAGTCTTCTTTTCTTCAGACTGAAGCAAACATTATGAACTGTACTATCTGATATAAAATTAAATCTGTAACTGGGATGGGGAGATGGCTCAGTAGGCAGTAATTTTTCTTTTCAATCATGAGGGCCTGAATTTGATTCCACGGAGCCAGGCATGATGACTTGTATCTGTAATCTCAATGAAAGTTCACAGGCTAATTAGCCTAGACAGTAAAGACAATATATAGCTCAGCAGTTAAAAGTACTGACTTTTCCAGAGAACCCAGGTTTGATCCTCAACGCCTGCATGGTAGCTCTCAAGTGTCTTTATCTCCAGTGATAGGGAATCAGATGCACTCTTCCGACTTCTGCACTTTTGTAGGCATGAGGTGCACACACGATGATGTGCAGACATACATGCAGGGAAAACAGTCCATATATAAAATAAGAAAAGAAATAAAAGGATAAACAAATAATAGAGAAACACTGTTTCAAACAAGGTAGAAAACAAAGGTTCACATGCAATGTTTTCCTCTGACCTCTACATGTGTGTTATAGTACACATGTCCCTTTACTTTAGTATACAAATATAGGTATACATAAAAAAGAATATAATCAATCAATGGCTCTATGATACTTTTAAAAGTAATCTGTCGATTGAGAAAACATTGAAATTTACATTTGACTGTTTCAAACACTTAAATTGACTGTTTCAAACATTTAAAGTTTTAGCCCTTTATAACCACACATGAATCCTTTTAAGCTCAAGTTATTTATCATGCTGCTCTAAAGTTTTAATTATAATCTCCAGAAAATATTCCTCTCTGGCAGCATAAAGTGCTTCCCCCTTTCACTTCATGGCTTACTTTCTCTGACTGAACATGCGTGTATATCCGCCACTGTTTTAATTAGCTAATAACATTATTACCAGCTAACCACTAATGAGTGCTTACACTGAGTGCTTTTGGGATGTTCTTCTTTTGTAATTAGGGTTATATGAACTGGCTTCTAGTAGAGAGTAGTAACTTTTTTTTTAAGAAATCACTATTCTAACAAAAATTAACTACCCATAATCTGATCTGGCTCATTAGTGTTTTCAGGCCCTGGTTTCTCAGGGTTGGCTCATGTTCTGTTCGTGCAAGTATCTGCCACTCTCCAGTTACATCAGGCAATGTGCAGACATAATGGGCTAATTTCATTTATCCTTAGCTGTTCTTGCAAAGAAGTGATTCTTCTAAATGGTCTCCAATTGCTTGAAAAATCTAATGCAACTTTCCAAAACATCTAAGTTTAAGTGAGGAAAAAATTACCATGACTAGATTTCCACTATGTCTAATTATGATTATTGCACTAATGGAACATTGATTTTAAAAGTTTTGATTACAAAATATTGGCCTCAATTGAATAACAAATCATAATATAACATTTCAGATCTATCATATTTTAAATGTACTCTTAAGAATTCAGGTTCTTCTACTATGAAGGTAGTTACATGACTAGTGCCCTCTAACAATTACAGTCATGCTGTTTCTGTTCATGGCTTTAAAAACTGATTATTCATTGACACTGAAGCCTACTGATATTTGAGTAGGTAAGCAGAAAGTGAAAGCATGAAGGTAACAGTGCAGTTATAGCAAGAGTAAAAGCTTAAGAAGTTTGGACAAGTTTCCAGAAATTTGACTACTCTCAAATCCAGGTAGTAAATTTAGGAAAGACATATGTCATTCCATTTTTTGTAGCATTCTGTTGTTGAGGATCATATCATCAAAATACATATATCTCCTCAATTTTTAGAAACAGTGTTTTATTTTTGTTCTTTTTTTTTCAAAAGTAATTAATTTGCTGACCGTTTTTAATCTCAATTAAAAATTACAACCAAGTGCAATCACAACCAGCGTCTCACACATGTCTTTCTATTCCTCAGTTAGGTCTTTCAAAAAATCAGGTAATATTTAGATATTGTAGTATAGACGGTATAGATGCAGGGTTTACTACTGAAAAAAAAGGACACTCTTAAGGGATGAGAAATGGGCATTGTATTGCTATAGCAAAAGCATTGCTATAGAAAAGAAAAAAAAATACTCTCATGGAAGGAGAGAGGGCAATGTCCAAAAGGACCATTAAAGAAAAATGCTTTTAGAGGAAGAGGGTGGGCCAGGGAGATGATTGCAGATGAAAACACTTCTATGGGATGCAAGGGTACAAAGGCCNTAGATATTGCTCCATAAATCTGTTTTTTAAGGGAGGCTTTACAGAATTTCTTAACGTTCTAAACTAGATAGCTTTCCAAAGTGTATTTTCCTTCCTGGGATGAGGGACATGCCAAATTTGAGAGTGCTTTTTTTTTTCTTTAATTTTTTAAGATTATAATATAATCACATGGAGCTTACCAGAAAGCCTCTAGATAGTCTACAGACAGAATTAGGAACTTTTGAGTAGTTCAGAATGTCAGAGATGATTCAGTTAACATTTCTTGTGATCACTAAACAGAATTGTACATTTTTAGTTTCTGGTTTTACTTGTGGTTGTGATGGAAATAACAATTCCTAATGATCTTTAAGCTCTCTGATAGATGAATATATGGAAAATGGTTAAGAATTGTGGGTATGTAGATGACACTTAAGGGAGGCCCCATGCCCGGAAGTAAATAGCCAACACAGAATGAATTCAATGATCTTTTTGAAGATGGGCACTTTTTACCTTACTTGCCTTTTGCTTAGCTATTATGGTTTCTGATTCTGTGTTTTTAAAGGTTTTGAGTGTGTGTGTGTGTGTGTGTGTGTGTGTGTTGTCTATGTGTGTGTGTCTGCATGTGTATGTATTTTTCACGCTTTTCATTTGTTTTTAGCTTTTATATGGTTTTGGTTTTCATTTTCTTTCTTCTGTCCTTTTGCTTTGTTTTATTCTGGTTTGATCTTTTTTTTTCCTGTTTGTTTTCTAACTAGAGAGAGACAGAGAGAGACAGAAAGTCTAGAGTTGTATGGGTGGGGAGATATGAAGGATCTGGGATGAGACAAGGGAGAGGAAACTGATCATAATATATTGCATAAAAAGTATTGAAAATAAATTATATATACCAGGCCAGGCTTAGGCCCCAACTCTCTGCTTCCTTACACACCAAGATGTAAATATACCACGCTATGCTGCAATTAGCAGACCTTCCCCGGCTGTCACATTTTCTCCACCATGATAGATTGTACCCTTTGGGATAGTGACCAAAAATAAATACTTCCTTTAGGTTGATTCTTTCAGGAATTTTGTGTTAGTAATGGTAAAAGTAATGGGCACAGAGAAAAGTACTAATAACACACAGCTCTTCATTGAAAGAAAGTATACAAATCTGTTACACAAGAAAACCACTATCGAATCTCATCACAAGTCTGTAAAGAAATGTGCAGTTTAACATTGAACTAATCTGCATGTCATACTTTCTTTCTTGTATTAGTTCCTTTCTGTTGCTGTAATAAAATATACTGACAATAGTAATTTAGGATAGAAGGGTTTATTTCAGCTCACAGTTCAAAGGACGTTCCATCATGATGGGGAAGTCAGGACAGCAGGGGCTTGAAGCAGGTCACATCACATCAATGGTAAAGAAAGAAACAAACAATCCAGAGTGAGTTCAGGAATGCAGCTGCTCTGCTCCCTTTGTTTACTAGATAACCCAGCATAGCCTGCCAAAGTAATGCCCCATCCAACTTACCACGGGTCCTCCTACATAAATTCCTGTAATCGTGATGATCTCCCAGAGCCACGCTCAGAGGTTCCGCTCCCAGGTGAATGTTGGCAAAGTTGGCAACGTTACCATGACACCTCATAAATAACACACAGGTTAAAATGCCAAGGCACAACATTTTGTAAATCCTTCTGGAAGAACTGGCTTAGAGAACAAAAACATCTAATTGCTACTTTAATGAATCTTCTGAGTAAAACTTATATTCTCTTACATTTTGTTATACAGGATTTGTAATGAAATTATTACCTTGAGGTTGGCTCTAAAAGTAAGATTCTTAGGTATTAATGCCATCTAGCCACTGTAGTGGACATTTTATGCTTTCTATTGAGATAGAATGTAACATGTTACATTAATCTCGCTAATAAATACTGTATAGCAAATTAAAATGTAGGTAAAATCTAATGAAAAGTAAAAATAATATTATTAAATTGGACATATGATCAACCCTTTGATTCTTTAAAGGAGGATAATCTATTTTATTTTATACAACTTGTAATTCAGTTAATACATTAAGATTTTCTCATCAATAACACATTTTAAAAATCTATTTTATGTTTGGTTTTAAAACTGTTTTCTTATAAAATCAGTTATTTTAAGACTTGGAGGATATCTGTGATCTCAAATCATGAGTTATGTTTTCCTTGCTTTTTATAGTAACAGCTATTATTTACCATCTATAATGATTTTATGACCACCTTTTAAATAAAGGATTATTAGCAGGGTTGAACATATATGCAATGTGGTTGCTGTGAGATAGTAATTCATGGTATTAAACAAAGTAAATGAGGCTTTCCAAATTAATCTGTCTTTATTTTACACTGGTGAAATTATCAAAAACAAAATAGTTATTTAGATCAAAGAAAGATTCAACAAATTTTATTGAATACAAGTTGCTAAATTGAGACAGGGAAGAATAATGAATTTATAGTTCTTTATGACAACTCCATGCTTCTGTCTTTAAATTAACTTTCTAATTATCTTGTTTAAACATCTATTTATATGATATATGTGGTTTTCAGTAAATTCAATATCTAATTATAGGGATTGTAAATAGNAGACTATTCTTTAAGATATGTTAAAACATTTCTTTCTCATACTAATAACTGCAGGGATTAGTTCTAGGAAATCATATCTATCTTCTTAGAAGTGATAAATCCTAATATTCTCTAAATAGATAGAATGCTCAATATATTTGAATATAGCCATATAAATGTTAAAATAAATAATTTTGTAAACATATGCAATTTGAAAATGTTAATCCTTTAATGAGCTGGCTTTTTATTCTTTTATTTTTGTGTGTGTGTGTGTGTGATATGTGTGCATGTATGTAATTGAGTGAACACTCCCATGCATACTTGAAGGTCATAGAACGATATCAAGTCTCCTCACTGGTTGTTTTCCAACTTATAGCCTTGAAATGGTCTTTCATTTAACCTAGATTCTGCCCGTTTTTGCAATCATGGTCACCAGCAAGCCCCAGGTACTTATTTCTCTCCACTCTTCTCAGTTCTGAGCTTTACATGCTGGTTTTTATACGGGTGATGGGGATGTTATGTCTTCATCCTCAAGTAGCACATGTTCTTACTACTGATTCAACTTCTCAGCCCATGACAATATATTTTTCACTAATTTTTATCTCCTGGGAGTACTTTGTATATACTCACTAGAGAAGTAAAATGCTTTTATGGAGAAAAGTCATTTTTATCCTTATTATTTACAAGTGACATTTACTGTCTTTTCTCCATTAAAATTGCTTAAGTTTTTATTACAGAACCAAAACACCAAATTTGAAAATATTTGGTAATATCACCCTTTTAGAAAAATACCTGAAACAACAATACAAAGATAAGTACTGTAATAAAAAAAAAGGGCAAAAAAGGTATCTTTGGTGTCTAGCTAAGGTGAGCCTCTAAGACAGCATACTACTCAAAACAGATCAAATGCAAGATGTTTATTGGGGGATGGAAAGAGAACAAAAGGCAGTCTAGGAAAGAGGACACATGAGAGAGATAGAGATAATAGAGAGATAGACAGAGTGGGAGAGAGAGGGAAGGAGCGAATCAGAGAATGAACAAGAAAGAGAGAGTAATCTGACTGGCACCTTTACAGGGGGAGCATGTCACTAGGCAACTCTATGCAATTTGTCAGGTCTGGAGCAACAGTTGAAATTCACCTCACCTGGGGACAGCAAGTAATGATGTCAGCTGCTGCTGCTGCTGCTGCTGCTGCTGCTGCCTCCACTGCCCTTGCTCAGTCACTGAAAGTCAGGATGTCAGGGCACCAAATCGACAAGTACTACTTAAAGGTATTCTATGACATCAGGGAGAGGAATGCACAAGAACTGGCATCCAGTTTGTCGTGTGTCTCAATTTTGCACTGAGTGCCTATGGTCAAGATAAATCTGAGTAAAGAAATAATACTTAGGCACAAGGAAGAAAAATTATAGAGCTCACAGCCTGCAATATGTTCTTATAGACTAGGTTTCAATGTTGGCGTGACTGTTGCTCTCAAGGTGATTTGTCTCTCTTCAATGGACTTTGGTAATTACAAATGCTTTTATTGTTGGGATTTGATTTGGGTAAATTGTCAGGGACTTCTTTCAATAAACCTCAGGCAGATTCCTCTGAGTCTTTGTCTTAACTGTGCTTTGAAGTTGATATTGCATGTCACCATTTGTCTATTTGCTNAGTTTTAACAGTGAATCCTTTTAAGTGGGTTTAGTGGTGCCCCTGTCCTTATGCACATACTTGAAAACTCAAGCACTATTCTTGATAACTATTTAAAGTTATCATTTTCTGCTTTAATAAATGTTGGTTGATTTCTAAGAAGAATTCTGTTAAATCACTTTGACAAAAAGTGTGCTTCATTCTATGTTTAATCACGTTCCCTTTAGTAATTTTTCATCCATTCGTGTCCTCACTGTGGTCCTTGTCTGTAAACCTTGAGCTGTCTTTGTGGTACTTGGAGTTAAAAAATCTGATAAAAGATACACTTGACCTATATTGCAATATTCATGAATACAGTCCTTCTGAAATTCTGTAAGATGTATCAAATGTATTTTCACAATAAAAAGAAAAGACTAGGGTGATAGTTTACTCAGTTAAGTACTTGCCAGGAAAATATGAGAACCTGTGTTCTTTCAGCAGCACCCAAGTAAGCTCTTGTAAGACTAAGGTTGGGGAGCTGAAAATGAGTAAATTGTTAGTGCTTACTTGCTAGCCAGCCTAACCTAATTGTTGAGCTCCAGATCACAAGGAGAGTTTCTGTCTCCAAAGAGCAAAAAACAAGACAGAGATGGCTCCAAAGGAATAACATCTAAACTCGATGTTTGGTTGCTACACACACATACACACACACATACACACACACACACACGCACACACACACACACACGCACACACACACACACACATACACACATAATTATACAGATATCCACACATGGGAATACCTACATATACACAAACACACACACATAGTGTGTCTATGTATATGTGTGTATCTATGTGATATGAATTTATCTTAACATTATGTGATTTACTAAGCAATCTTCAACAGCCAAGATAGTTATAACAAACAAAACAAAATATCCAGTATAAAATTTTGACTTTTCTTCAGTTAATGAATTTTGTCTAAATAATAATCAGAAGGACTAACTTATAGGTTGGCTTCTTCTCCTATCTGTGATAAAATTATCAAACCACTTTGAAAGTGGATCACATTTTCATTCATGATGTTTTCCTGTAGTGATGGCTCTTGATTGGTGTTAGAATTTGGAGAATTCAGACAACAATACGTGAGTGTTGGAAATTGCTGAAACCCTAAGTGAATGTTTATTGTTAACATGGGCACAGTCATGTCCAGGATCAATGCCTCAGACACACTGGAATTTGGCAAAACCCTCCAATTCCTCAGTGAGATGTAGAGGGATGGAAAAGCCTCCCTCTGATTTTAGTGTGAATGTTGACAGGGTACTCAATGTTAGTACATACAGAAACTGCAGCTTTCTCTTCCTAGATGTTTACAGCCTGAGACTGGTCCCTTACTGAGACCTACTATTGAGATTGGCAACCCCATTCAACTTTGCTGTACATAAAAAAGGGTTGAGGTTCCTGGTTATTGTGCATAGTAGCCGTTACATGGTCTGTAAGAATTATTGTTCTTAGTGATGCAATAGCTGTGCCTCTCAATATTAGCCAAGGATATATAAAACCAAGCAACAACCTGTAAACTTTGTCTTTATACCCACAAATAAATGTAGTCTTCACCTCTCATCAAAGAAATTGTTCACTGCAACAGACAGAGACCATTTCAAAAAACAACTATCAATCCAAGTGCAGAGTTATGGAGCCTTTTCCAAATTGGTAAAAATCTGTGAAACACTCCTGCACCAAAGATTGAAGGGATATTGCAGAGATGTGTCAGAAAGATTGTAAAAGCCATAGAATCAAGGAGTTTGCTCTGAGATTGCGTCCTAGTATATCAGAGGCTACACCTATAAAGTCCCACCAACATGACTGCCCAAACATAAAGTGAACAAGTATAACACCAGTAAACTTGCCTAATTGGACCAGAAAAAAACTCAACCCTACACAAAGAACTACAGGCAACTGAGGAAAACCTCAGAGCAGAGAAGGCTATCTTCCCCAGAGAAGAGCACATCAATTGGTTGTTCAGTACCTAGAGATACTCCCTGAAAACATACATACAAGTAATACTTTACAGACTAAGTAGGTTATACTTAGGAATATATATATATATATATATATGTATATATGTATATATATTTTAGACAATATATATTAAACAATATATATTATATATATAGCACACACAAATATACATGCAATGATAATTAGTGAAAAAACAATAAAACATGTCATGAATCTGAAGGAGTATGGGGAGGGGTATATGGAAGGGTCCAGAGCAAGGAAATAGAAAANAGAAATTATATAATAAAATTATAATCTCAAAAATAAAAATAAATGTATTAAAAAGAGCTGATTTCTAAAGTTCACTAAGGTTGTGCTGATGAGTGATGTTGTCATCTCTNTTTCTCTGGGCAAGGGGCTCTATATGATGTGATAACAGTTGTCTACACAGCAGTTGAAGACTGCTCTTAGAGAAGTCCTCTCAAGTTTCCTCTAA
>LZPO01067682.1:6712-18434 GCA_001675575.1 Neotoma lepida
GGAAGTTCTTTGGAGTCAGAGATTCCCCAGGGTTAGTTTACACGTGGGCAGAAGAAAAGACCAAGAAAGTGCTTAGGTAGAAAGCTTGGAGATAAGGTAACTCTTTTTATTTGCCCAGTCGCCGAAGAAATTAGTCCAAGCAGCCATTAAGTGGCCATATTTCTCAGAGGAAGGGTGGGAGAAAGCCTTATGTCCCATGACTGCAGTTGAGAGAGAGAGAGAGAAATAAAAGAAAATGCAATGACCCTCCAACTAGGTCCCAGACGCAAGGAGGATGGGTCTATAAACAGACACAGAAAAAAGCAACAACCAACTACTAAGGTCCCTGACGCTTGGCAGAATAGGTCCTCAATGAACCAAGGCTAGGTCCCAGACACTAAGCCAAGGTATATAAAGTAAAAAGAAAAGAAAACGCAATAATCTGAGTGCCTGTGTCCCAGACATGAAGCAAGGTCTCAGATAAAAATAAAAAGCACAATGACCCAAGGGCTCGTGTCCCGGACACGAGGCAAGGTCCTAGGCATCCCCAGGACCACAAAGAGGTTTGTGCAGGCATGAACCACCCGGCACTTCGTCAAGTCTGGGGTGGGGGCCTCAGACTGGTGTAGGCAGCCCTCCCGGGAGGCTGAACAGAATTTCACTAACACCATCAAGTCGGTGAAACCTGTGGGCCCTATGCAGCCGGCGGACGCAGTGCATCTGACTGTGAGAAATAGATTTCAGGCTACAGTTGTGGAAGTGGCGAGGGGTTGAGGAAAAAACTCACCATTTTGGAGCAACCGGTGTGTGTGCGGAGCAGTTCTGCAGCGGCTGGGCAAATGAAAAAAGCGGCAGTTGTGGGTAGGGCAGAACCTTGGCACAGGATTCCCAGGCAGGTGTAGGAGAGTCCTGTGGCCGGGAGAGCCTAACTTGTCTCGGCACCAATGTTAGTATTTTGCNAAGGTACTGGTAAGCCACGAGCCATGTGGCAAAGTACAGATTTATAGAAATGGGTTAATTTAAATGTAAAGCTAGTCAGTAATAAGCCTGAGCTAATGACCATACAGTTCATAATTAATATAAGGCTCTGTGTGTTTACTTGGGTCTGAGCAGCTGCGGGACCACGTGGGAGCTGGGGCGGGACACAGAAAAACTTCATTCTACANTCCCTGCATGGTTCCTCGCCTTTTTTGGATCTTGGTGTTACCTGCCAGTAAGCCNGTTACAGAAGCTGTGTCTTGGCCGCTAAACCTGTCGTGGCAGTTGTGNGGTTAAGCTGTTTTAGGCTCCCCCACACTACCACTCACAACCGACAACTGNTATAAACCAAAGTTAACTTTTAATGAGTTCTATGTGACAACCTGCTTTGCATTGTTTCATATTCCCCCTGCTATGGGAACCCAGCTATGTCAGGAAAAATTGCAGGTTTGGGGCAAACATTAATTAGCCATGTCAGGAAAGACTGCAGGGATATACAAATATCAATTAGCTGGAACCCTTTAAAACCTTGTTAATGGGAAATTCTAAATCCCAAAATGCAATTTGTCTCTAAAAGTTTAACTTCAAAATTGTAAAAATTCTTTTGTCCATGCCTAATGCTTACCCCTCACTATAAAAAAGGCCTCATAACCCCCTCCAACTGCTATAGCCTCAGAATCCNGAACTCTGGCTGTGGTCTCAGCTAGCTGACAGGCTTTTTTGTGACCCATGGGTCTTTTTGGGAATAAAGTCTGCTTCTGGTTTTAGGCTTTGGTGGTCTGTGTTAGTATTTTGCAATGCTGCGGTTACCGTGTGAGAAAAGGTCATGAGGCTGTCTCTTATACACATCTAGATGTGTATAAGAGACAGGTGAGAAACAGCTAGAGCAAGAGAGAAGAGATGGAAGGGAGAGAGAGAGAGAGAGAGAGAGAGAGAGAGAGAGAGACAGAAAGAGACAGACAGGAAGACACACACACACACACACACAGATAGATAGAGAGAGACAGAGGAGCTGAGGGAGAGGTGAAGATCTGTAGTTAGCCTGTTTCCCAAGTTGGCAGGTCGAGTGGGTTTCCAGGGAGTGCCTGCTGGTTTTGGGGATGGGATAAAGTGATGAGTAGGGGAAGGAAGTTTGGAACAGAAGATCTGTNATAGACTGGAGCCGTGGGTGGTGGTGGGGGGTGAAGCAGGTGGTCTGCTACAGAGCCTAGGGGTGAGACCGGGGGATTANAGAGGAGGGAGAGGTGAAGATTTGCAGTTAACCTACTTGCTTCCCTGGCGTAATGAAAAATATTTCTTAAATGTTGAGAAATTTAATGTGCAACGACAGCTAGATATATTTATATTAAAATAATTTGCCAACCATAAAGTGAACAATAGTTTAATTCAAGCAAATATTGAGAGTTATTACTACATTTCTTCATTTTGGAAAACATCAATTTGATACTATACCAAACATGAAAATATAATTGCTGAATTATTAATACTATTATCATTACTACAAAAGTAACTTTTTTGTCTTAAAATTTTATTAAACATAAGAAATAGAATAAATATTTTTATGTCACATTTTAAGTTGAAAAGTCCCAAGAAGGCTGAGAATGTGTCTGAGTTATGAATTGAATTGTTTCTTTTCCAAATTTGTTTAGATGTTAATATCCTCACTGCAGGTACCATAGAATGNAACAGATTGATGTGAAGTCANGACAGAAGTAAATCTTTAAATAAGGTTACCAGGATGGTCTCTAACATATGAGTAAATTAATTATATGAAGAAGAAACTTGGAAAGAGACAGACAGAAGGAAAACAATGTGATGAGACTTTGGGAAAGATGACACTCTAGAAGCCAAAGAGAGGCAGATCCTTCCCTCAGACCTCAGAAGGAGCCAGTGCTGCTATCATCTTCATTTTGGACAATTCTTTAAAATTTAAATAAAATAAGCCGATAACATAATAGAAAAACTAACTAGTCAATATAGCTTTGTTTTATCAATTGCTTTGGTGGCAAACTATAAATTTAGGAAATTATCTTATCTTTCTTTTAATAATGAAATTTGATTTCTATCATACATGAAGTTTAATGCTTAAAATTTTCTTTGACAGTTTTATGTACTTTATTCANCACTGAACCATTTTAAGTAACAATAAAATATTAGATGATATAACAATATTAGTTGATATAATAACAAGATTACATTAATGAGCTCCAGTATTTAACATTTTGACATTTATCTTTTACTATACTTTTTNAAAAAGCTTTCCATTTTTCTTCATTAACTTTTACTCCTTGTGTCTATTTTTTTCTCTTGCTCCATATTTTATTTGTATTTGTGACCTCTTAATGGAAAATTGAATAATTACTGGGTTTTAGACACTCCCCGTGCTACATAACTTCATTCTTTTAAAACCAGATTCAGTCATTACAACAGTCCAGTGATAGTAGTTATTATTACTTCNCCCTCCTTAATCCAGGAATGAAAGATGAGTGAGACTGCATGGTTTGCTCAAAGTTATATGGATAATNTAGGATAATAATAGGAGCCAGAGGAATTGCAGGNTTTGGTTCAGNTGAGGTATATGGTCTCCTTATTTGGTTGATGGATGGCTTCATATGCCAAAATGGTGGTTAAACCTTCTGAACTACAAATAATTTCAAGAAAGGAAGTGATAGTGAACACATTAGACAGATCTGGGACTTCTGCTACAAACATGATATTTAAGACAAATTAAAGGTCAAATGGATATGAACTCTGGTCAACCTCTATCATTTTCCATTGTTTATGCACTATTTCTTTTTAATTTTTAAATATGAGAAAATTTAGATCACATTTGGGTATAATTATCTTAAGCAGTGAGGCAAAAATAATTCAGACTTTTAGGCTCTTACTCCCAGTACCTTGTTTTAAGCATTTATCAATGGAGTCACTATCCCACTTTATTTCATTATAGTCTTATGATATGTCAATGTTATAAAAATGTGTATTTGATATAAATTAATGGTTAGCAAACCTTTATGTCTTAAAGAGAAATATCTATTTTCTTTGGATTATTTGAATTATTAATCCAGTTTTAGAATTGCCACTTGCAATATATTCAGGAATAAATATATAAAACATGGGGTATATGAAATACATTGTCAATAACTTAAAAAATTATATTTACTTTATTATTTTTATTTATTTTTTAATTAAAAATCAGATTTTTTTTATGAGTATGAGTGTCTTGCCTACGTATTTGTCTATATACCAAGTTTATACATGGTGCCAGCAGAGGTCAGAAGAGGGTGTCAGACCCTCTGGAAATGGAGTTATGGATGGTTGTGTTTTGCCATATGGGAGCTGGGAACTGAACCTGAGTTCTCTCTAAGAACAGCAAGTGCTCTTAACCACTGAACAATCTCTCCAGCCCCTAGTTTAGAAAAATGCATTGAACATAATTATTGTTACCTGATAAACATAAGTGCCATGAAAACAATATGAACACATGTTTCAGAACCATATTCTCTGTATCGTCCTCTCAACTTCTCAATCCTTTGATCATGTCTAGTTGGAAAATCTCTGTAGCAGAGAAATATTATCTCTTGTTAGCACGACCCAACCCAAAGGCTTTGTTGACTTTGTTTTAGATTGAATCTCTTCTGCATCTTTTAAGTGAGGTTCAGGTACTCATCAAAACCAGTATTTGACCACCCACACATTCACTTGTTCACAAAGCCACACCTGGATTTGAGACTTCTCAAGTGTCTGAAGATGAAGTTGTTGGATTGCACCATCACCTTCTGCATCTTCTGGCCCTGGCCATAGTAAGCCAGTGTGGAAATCACAGAGACCACATGAATGGGCAAGCTGCTTCAGAAAGCTTTTTCTGTTGTTCGTTTTGAGACAAGGGTCTTATGTATCTCTGGCCTTGATAGCTTTCAAAATTGTTATATAAATTTCAATTGCTTAGATGTAAGTATAAATCTAAATTATTTTCTATGGACTTAATAGGAGGATGAATATTTTATTAGCCTAAATTGGTGAAATTGTGCCATCTAGTGCTCTTTGCTAAAAAATCCTTGTAGGTTCTAAAGAATGTTTTAGTTTGTAGAATATTAAATGTTCACAATAAATCTAGAAATTTGTTTGTCTGATGTCTATTGTAAATTTTGGGTATGGTTAATTTTCGTGGGTGATGTTCTTTATTTGCAAGTTTTCTATGACAAAGTTTATAAAATTAAAGAAAGAAAAAAATACAAGCACAAAAAGAAAACAATTAGGACAGATTTTTGGAAGAGTATATTCTAGTCCCCAGGAATTAGTATGCTCATTTCAGGTATTTCAAAGATTTACTTTATCTAGCATTCTGTGGATTGTATTGATGCAAAGCAGTAAAAAGGTTTGTGTGCNGTAGGATGAAGGCCATTAGATAATGAAATTCTTGGTGGCTGATNAGGGACAGGAAAGAGGGTAGCTGGGAGGTTGAAGTCTCTTGACTTCTTGCCTTTCACCAGGCTGCCACATGGCCACCACAGGCCATTTCCTGAGAGTCACTGGAGTCAGTTTTGCCTGTGTTTTATAGGAGGAAAACTGTTAGTTGGTTACTTTGGGAAAAACAGGAGGAAATTGTGGACAGTGGGAAAACTTTTATTTTATTGTTCTAGCAGCCAAAAATCGATGGACATAAAGCTTTGATCCTTTGTTTAGCCTTGGGTTTGTGTAAATCTGGAATTGTGTGATTACTTTTGGAAACCTAGTTTTCATGTTTTTAAACAAACAAACAAACAAACAACAACAAAAAAAACCTATTATTCAGCCAGGTGTGGTGGCTCATGCTGTTGATCTGAGTATTCCAGATTCTCTGAGTTCCAAACCAACCTGGTCTACATAGTGAGTTCCAGGCCAGCCTGATCTACAAAGAGACTGTCTCAACACCCCCTACCCCACCCTGTCCACCCCCCCCAAAACCTTGAAACAAAGAAAAACCCTAACAAACAAACAAAAAAAATTTTTTTTAAAACCCTAATAAACCCTAACAAAGACTAACAAACAAAAAGAAAAACCCTGTAGGTTGAAGCAAAACTAGGTAAACTTTGGTACCATATAAGACAGTTGTGCAGAAGCATCAATTTCCTTGTAAAATGTTAAATTGTTTTTAAATAATAAACTTTATAGAAATAAAAAAGTGCAGCTACCTAGATATATGCATGACATATGAACATCATTTATGCTCATTATTAGGCCTATTTGGGTTATCTAGTAGGTTTCACCTAAATAGTCATCATATNCTATTCCATTGCATTTATTAGTTTCTTAACATTGAATTGCTATTTAACTTCTGCTTTTAGAACTTGCCCCAACATTTGTGGGGGTTCCTCTTTGTCTTCATGGTCAGTTTGCCATCAGCCCATGAGGACAAAGGGCAGAAGTGACAACAGAGATCCTTGTATGGCCCATGAACATGACATAGACAGTCCCCCNGGAGANAGACTTCAGTGAATCAGCTCAACTTTATTCCAGAGTATAGGAAATATAGAGGATTGAGGAGCCTGGGGACAAACCCTAATTTGCATTAAGTGGCACAGTCCTATCACAAAGCTTTGTATGTGGCAGTAGGGTCCTATAGCAGAGCTCCTAGCACAGGTTTTAGTTACCATATGTGCAGCAGGGGAGGCTTCTAGTAGTGATCTGTGCCAAGGGTCATGCTAAAGACAAATCAGGCATCTGAGTTAGAANCAGACCTTCAGACAAGGTCAGTCCTNTGGGCCCAGGGACATTCTCCAGATAAGAACAGGTAGAGAACAGGAAGTTTCTCTGGAGAGGAAGGGAGTCCTGTGTCACAGAGCTTTGGAAAAAGCTGCCAGGCCATGATAGACTGCAACCTCTGGTCAGCCAGTGAGACCTCCCAACAAATTGTCTACTAATGTCTTATTAATGTCTATGGATC
The DNA here is from genome assembly GCA_001675575.1 of Neotoma lepida. Classification (NCBI taxonomy): domain Eukaryota; kingdom Metazoa; phylum Chordata; class Mammalia; order Rodentia; family Cricetidae; genus Neotoma; species Neotoma lepida. Next base: position 13,596 of record LZPO01067682.1, read on the forward strand.
TTTGAAATATTTTGCGTACTTGTAAATGGTTTTGGTAGTAGATAATCAACACACACCTGTTACTGTTGAGATTCAGTTGAGCTTTTCTCTACCCAGGTAAAAGATATGTTGTCAACATATCCTTTATATTACAGCTGTGATAAGAAAGTATACTTCATCAAATATCTGTGAGATTTTCTAAATCATACATATAACATAAAGTAGTTATTTCTCTTTGTAATAAAATTAATTACATGATAGTTAATCATTTCTGTGTATNGTTCAGTGTGTTAAGTGTGTTCAAATTGTTGTGCAGTGATCACCAGGAAATTTTCATCTTACACAACTGAAACTTCTTAATCCTTAAATAATTCTCAGTTTTACCCTCTCTCATCATTACACTTTTCTGTTTCCATGGACTTGAGTAGTATAGATATTTCATGTAAGTGATACCACATGCCTTTTTGAGAATGNCTTACTCATACAACATGGTCCAGATTCAACTAAGATTTCCTTCCTAATAGTATTTAATATGATTATTTTTAAATGGATTATAATCAGAGGATTTATTTAATCAGTAAGAACCATAAACTGATTGAATATGCTGTACATATGCAACGGAAAGAAACAGTACTTATATTTACAAATAGTCCTTAGGAAGCCAGAGATCAGGCTGTTNTATCTGCTTTGATTTCAAACCCAGTTTCCACAGGGCACTAGAAGAGCCAGCAGTTGCTATTTCTCCCAGCAGAAGACTTAGTACAAATGTTGATTTTAGTCAAGGTTAGCAAGAGAAATATTGCATCTGCATTTTCCAAGAAACCTCTGACTCTACAAACATCACTTAACTAATTTCTTCATAACTTAGATATCCCCCTCATGATCCTAAACCTCTCCAACAGCCTCTCCACATTGTTCCCATTTGGGGGCACATGTGGCTGTGCCTCCAGTTAGTGTTTACTTCATGGGGCTTTAAGTTTTTGACTTCAGTCTCACATTTTAGTTACTGTATTCTCAGACTCCTTGTGTAATAAGACTCATTCATTTAATTAACCACNTGGTTTCACTTGCTTCCTAGATATTGTATTTAACTTAAGCATGTTAAGCATTCTTTTGCATGATTTTTAAGATTCATAATGAGAGTATGATAGATTAAGTTGATATTCAGTGTATTCTGTATAAGACCTTTTTACTTAGACATGTGACTTCATATCTTCATACTAATAACTGATAGTTAGTGCAAGTGCTCTTACTAGGACAAACATATCGAATCTAATATCATAAGTAGAAAACTCTAAGTCTTGGTATTGTGTTGCAAAGCTGGTTCCTTTCCCCCTAAACTTTGCTTCTTGGTCTTTGTTACCTTTTAATAGACAGAACAATATTTTTACAAACACAAACACAGAGCCTCATGGTGATGATGCACTTTTAATCCTAGCACTCAGGAGGCAGAGGTAGGTAAATCTCTGAGTTTGAGGCCAGTCTTGTCTACAGAGCGAGTTCCAGGACAGCCAAGGCTACACAGAGAAACTCTGTCTCTGGGGAAAAACAACAAAAACAAAATAAAACAACAACAACAAAAAAAGAAATGTATTAATTTCTCTAATTGTGGTTCATTCTTTTCTTGAAAATATTTTAAAGACTTGTTTATTTCTCATCAAATTTAATATACTAAGCAGGTATCACAAGTAGTATTGCTTGGCTTCATTCACTATATATTCTATTTTGCTTCTAAACATGAATTCAGTAAATATTGAAATTTACTCTTTAAAATATACTATGCTAAGTGCTATGGGAATAGAAAACAATGCTTTCTAGAACTTCCCATTAATAGATGAGCAGCAGCAGGAGGGCATTCCCAAACCCTGAGCATTCCCAAATCCTGAGCAAATGCAGAGGTCTGTGACCAATACGTAACTTGTGTGGGTGGGGAATAATGGAAGACACAGGGAGAGAAAGTTAAAGAGGATTTGTTCAAACAGCCAATGCTAACTTTATTTAGAGTAAGCCATAGGAAATTTCCAAGCAGGGGAGTGATGTTCTGCAAACTGTACTTGGGAAGATTAACCTAGTTGCACTGTGTGGGATAAGCTACAGCAGAGAGATTGGAGGGCNGCATTCCATTTGAGATATTACAAAAAACCAACAGGGCTGAGAGCATCAACAAAATGGCAGTGAGAATGGGGTGAGGAGGTGGATTTCAGAGAGATTGCAGAGGTGGAATGTAACAGAATTTGGCAGTTGTTTGGATGTGGGAGGAGAAGTCATCTAAGAGCTTTGCACCTTATCTATGGGATGAAGTTTGTCCTTTAGAACAGAAATAGGAAANGAGAGGGAGGATCAGGCTTTCTAGAGAGAATTTAAGATTTAAATCTGGGCATATTCCATTTGAAGTGGTGGTGGGACACATATATTAGATATTAAACAAACACCTGAACATATATGTATTCAAAGCATATATGACCAAGAATAAAATATAATGGAAGAAGAAGAAAAGGGGTATAGAAGAAAGAAAAGACACAGAGACGTGACGTCTCCATGAGAAGGAGAAGAGCACACTTCTGTTCTTCCTGCCTGCTATCTATAGCAGCTGGGACTATAGCAGGTCTTTGTGGACCATGAAATGATTGACGTCAAGAATGAGAGTCACTCATCAAGGTATAGAGAGCACCATGATAGAGTATGTTTTGCTGTAAGAGCAGAGCATGGGAGGATCATGTACCTTTTAATGCCCATGAAACTAGGCTATGGACTCAGACTGGCTTTAAAACAACCTTCAGCATTCAGTAATATGTGACATACTGTCCAGTAAATTTAGTGGCTGTAAGCTTCAGTATGGAATGGAGAAATTAATAGAATTTGCTCCACTGGTGTGGCAGATAAGTTCTTCCTGTCAGTGCTCTTCCACTGCTTGGCCCAGAGCAGATGCTCAGTAAGCAAAAAAAGGACAAGTAATTTCTAAAATGCATTTCCTGAAGTNTAGAGTAGTAAAATTTTATATTAAACAAAATATGTAAAATATACTTTGTAATCTTTGAAACANAAATCATCATTTTGGACACATATCACTTACAGTGGGACCTCTAGCAACATTGATAGGGTTTATTTAGCCTAGTGTGATAAATGTAAAATGATTTATTCATTTTTTTACAAAAAAGCAAAACAATGGAAAAATAAAGTCACAATGAGCTGAGGAATTTAGTTTTAAGCTGGATGTAGTGGCATATGTCTGTAATCCCTGTACTTGAGAGAGAAGTGTTCAAAGTTGAGGCCAGCCCTGGCTACACTTCAAGATCAAGCCTTAAAAAGCAAAACAAAACAAATGAACAAAAAGATGAAATTATTTTCAAAATTATTTTGGCATATTACATTATGAGGTATTCAGTGGCTATTTAAGGCAGAATTCTCAGCTTTCATTTGACATTCGATATATCACACTATTTACTTAATNATCAAAATGCTACAAAGAAAAATTATATTTCTTCACTGCATAGTTACACTGCATATTTGATGAATAATCAAGTTGATGTTCTGATGTCTGTTATTAAAAAATCTGCTTTTGTTTTTTAAATTAAAAAAATATTTAAAATTTTATGTCTATGAGGTTTTCCTGCAAGTCTGTCTGTATACCACATGCATGCCTGGTGCTCACAGAGGCTTAGAAGAGGGCCTGGATCCCCTAGAACTGGAGTTAGAGGTGGCTGTGAGCCTCCATGTGGGTTTTTAACTGCTGAGCCATCTCTGATGCTCCTGTTTTCTTCATTTTCTTGAGAAAGGTCTCACCATGTAGCCCTGGTTGGCCTGAACTCACAAAGGTCCACGTCTCTCTCCTGACNCCTGAGATTAAAAGTGCTTGACATCACAGCTGCACANAGCTCCATTAAAAATTTTATTCTGGAAGGATTTAGTAGGTAGAAATGGAAGGAACATAAATTCTGAGGTCGGATATATTTTAGTTCAAACAGCTCCTACAATTACTGTGGAAATGGACAACTAGAGTGTTGCTAATTAGCATTAAACATTTTTGTTTTAGGCACTGTGAATGTTAGTCCCAATTATTTATTTTGTGCTTATGGATAATTATAATGAACAATTTATTTTNAAAAAGTAGCACACTCAACCTGGACTGTTCAAGAAACACCATAATGAGAGATTATAAAAAATATTTTTCTTATTTAAAAGTATTTTCCAATCTTCAAATACTGTGTAGTAGTCTGGTTATTGAGCCATAACAAGAAACTTTTAGCTGGGAAAAACACAGAGAAGACCAGCCACAGTAATCAAGAAAACACATTTCTATGTTGCAAATAAAGACTTTCCAAGAATGCAGAATTCTTGGAGATCAAGTATTACAAAATTATTAAGGGTCTAGAAGATCTGCCATTGACAAGCTGGTGCTTCCGGACAGAGTCCTTTTTACAGGTTTGTGAATGAGCTTAAGAAGATGCTATCCCCNAGAATTTATCTAAATTAGGTTAGATTCAATGCTCAAAAACTTAAGTCAGACAGAAGGCACATAAAGTGCTACCACTTCTATTCCTAATCTAGCCCCAAACCTCTTCAAGGAAGGAGTAAATTTATGTCATTAAAGACAACAGTCAGAGGAAGACATGACTATACCCCATTGTTTACAGAAACNATGGCCCTGTGAATCATCTCCCAGAAGAACACTTAACTACCATGTCTCTGAAATGACTCTTTCTTTTCCCAAGACTCTGAGCAAGACGACAAAGAAAGCAGGCTGAGATCAGAACAACAAGGGCTGTCTACAGAGTAACTGATTCCCTCTCATACATCCTGGGAACAGTGGCCAGCTAGGTTATCTTCAGAGCAAACCTGCCTCCTGCACATAGGATCATT
>LZPO01067684.1:9201-22324 GCA_001675575.1 Neotoma lepida
TTCCAAGGCGTCAGCTCCGGACCTATCAGGTCAACATTTCATGTTTACATAACGACAAAACTGCTGGAACCCAGCAGGCATCATGGCTGTCTGCTCTGTGATTTTAAGGGAATTCTTTACAGGGTGAGTCAGAAATAGCTGCTCTTTCCCATGGAGCAGAGAAGGGCAGCACACAGGCTCACTGAAAGGCAGTAAACCTCAGAAAGGTCATCCAAAGGTCATTCAAGGATTAGCTTGGACGAATTGAAAATTTGGAGGAAAAGGTTTGCTTTTTAACATTGATTTTGTGTCAAATGAGGATACTCATGCCTATACTGGCAAGAATAGCTATTTATTACTAATTCTGTATGAAATGATTAAAGTTTGATTATTCAGTTTAAGTCAAGTGAATTTAAAAACTGAATATTTTCATGATTCTTTATACCCATGTTTATGAAATACCATATACGTCTACAGAAGTATCAAGTAAAGCACTTTCACCAGTAATTAGGATGGATATATAGCTTCTATTTAAAAGAAGTTCTGGTTTGGATCTAGACTAACTCCCTTGAAAATGGAAAATGCGCACAGAAATAGGAAGAGATGGAGAATCCGGGCTGGGTAGCCCAGGTTCATTTCAGCGCTGCCCACCACTGTCTCTGACTTACTTGGTTGTCCTTTTGGTCTTCAGCTGCGTTGGCTGTTGCTGGAGTGTAGTTATGTGGTACAATGCAATAATCTGCTGTGATAAAGTGATAGCAGTGTGTTGGTTGACATGTCTATGGGGTTTATCAATACAGTGTAACGAAGGCAATACAAGTATGATTTGGTGTTTCCATGTGTCCTGTGGACCACAGGGCACTAACTAGAGAACAATCATTTCTTCAAAAATAGGATTCTTGGAGATGAAGAGTCAAAAGTTTTTAATGGCTTTTATGACAAATACTAATATTTGTGATCACCTTCTCATTTATATGTGTTCAGTTTAGAAGATTGATTTGGGCAAATGGCTATAACTGGATACAAAACGCACAGGGGAACATGTTGCCTGACTTCTAATTTCCTAAATACCTGAGGAAAAAACAGGCATGTTTATATTTTATCAGTAGTATACGGTAACCAGATGACTAAAATAGAACCCCCTATTTGGAAGGCTTTGATTTTTTTCTTAGTATTCAATATCCTTTTTTGAAACAAGAAAAGATAAATATACCTCTTTTTACCTTCTCCTGTCTGGTTTTTCCTCTTTTCACATAGAACAATGTTTTTATTGTGAAAATAGAACTGATGAACCTGATCCTGAGCTCTGGGTGCTATTCAGGTGGCATTAGTGAAGCCAGCGCTCTTTGAACCTGAGTTTTCTAAGACATACTTTGTTCTGGTAACTGTTGGGCTTAAGGGTTTGCNTGCCAAGAAAGTTAGAGAACTAGGTGAGAAGTACACAAGAGAAAGGATTTATTTCTATATTAATGTTTGTGGAACTGCTCAGGCAACAAGATAATGATCCTTAAGGCTACTGAGCCGTGGTAAATAGTGTGGATGGAGATGCATTGTCTATAGGAGTCCTAGAGAGATATTTTTATTAGATGCTGTGCTTTGCTATCAAGAGACGCCCTTTGCACATACCCTGAAAACTGTAATTTGATGACTATATGGTGATTATTTCTGAGTAATTCTGAAGGTCTGTGAACTGAAAATGCTATAAAAATTCAGTCTTATGAAATTAAAGATTAAATTACAAAAATACTACTGCAGATAAATATTGAAAAACTGACAAGCATACAGCATAGCATATCTATTCATTTTCTGTCCATTATGCTTATATCAACTTTAATTTTAAAAGTCTTATTTTCTTTCTCCTGGAGTAAATTATATGAATACTTTTTCCCATTATTACTTGAAAAGATTCCTCGTAATTTTTCTAGAACATTTAGTTTTAGACTGAGGGCTTTTAGATAAACTTAAATGGACTTTGCCACCACACATTCATAAAGTTAATATAGGGACTTGTCTGTTGCTCCAGGCAAATTCCATAAACCCCAGACAATTTCTGCTTTGCAAAACAAGGGTCAGTACGTCCCCAGGTTTGGTTTTTTTGAGACAGGATGCCATGTAGCCCAGGCTGGCCTCAAATTTTCTTTATAGCTGAGGCTGACCTTGGCCTCTTGGTGTCCTGCTTCCACTCCCCAAGTATTAAGATTACAGGTATGCTCTAAAACTCTTATAACTCAGGAGTCTGTATTGTATAAGTATCTCAACCTTTGGGTTCTGATAGCCTCGGCTTTATTTTGAGAAGTCATTAACTTGCGCTTTAGTGGAGATCACATTGTTAAGGTCACAGTAGCTTCCAGTCTCTTATCTCTAACTTGCCTGCCCCTTGGGACACAAAGTGTGTTTACGAAGAAAGGTCAAGATCTCAGTGTGATTAAATCAAGCCTGTGGGGACTAAGAGAACACTGAATTTTAAGAAGTCTTTGTACAGAAAAGGGATTGAAAGACTCAGTTTAGCCCTAGGGAAAAGTTAAGTGCTTGGGGCCTACACACAGTGGCCACCAGCAGCGCTGTTCCGCCCACTGGTCTAAATCTAGGTTCCCAAGCCTGGTGGAGTCAGGTTACTGGCGGTTGGCACAGAGTTTGTCGAATGCTTTGATGGAAAGCCTGTCACTGCTGTCTTCATTTTGCTCCCAGACTTAACAGCTTTATAGATTTCTTTTTTAAATTAGACTCTTTCTAACTCCAGTAGCTGGACAGCATTTCCCACAATGTTCTTCAATATCTCTCAAATAGAGGCAGTATCAACTCATCCTGGCACACTGCCCGCGCTTGTATTTCAGGAATACACCCACTGCCTTGGTGATGGCCATATGCCAGTTTGTGTAGCCAAGTTGTGGTTTGGGCGTGTGGACCCATTCCTTTCTGTAACCTTATCATAATCTGACTCCTTTTACTCCACCGGAATCCAAGCTGAGGGCAGATGCCATGGCTTTGATTACTTCTAATTCTAGGGCCAGCAGTGCTCAAAACTCAGTGGAGGTCCAAAAGAAGTTGAAGGGGCAAATCTAACCACTCACATGGTTCTAAATGAATCCCCTGCCTTTGCTTTACTGCTTTTAACCCTTTCGAAGCCTGAGAGCAACTGCACTAACTCACAGCAGTCCATTGCTGACCCAGAGACCTGAGTTCAAGATACAGAGCCTCATCCAGCTTAAGGAAGTTTTGCAAGGTGCATATAATTGGAAACTGTTCTAGTAGCTAGGATTGGACTGCATGATACCAGCTTCATTTTACCAACATTCAGCTCCTAGAAACTGGCTTTAAAGCAAACTATAATGCTATCTATACATTGTGTCCACTCCTTTTAATATTGTTACAACCACCAAATGCCTTGAGATACTTTCTTCCTAAAAAAGTGCAAAGCTAAACTTAAATCTTACAGATCTTCAAGCGTTTCAAAGTAGAATATAAATGAAATATTTTATACAAAAATGCAAATGCTTAAAGTTCTTAAGTCTGTAATTCTTACTTGTGGAGATTTCAGGGAGGCATTTGATACCAAAGATGTTTATGTCCAACCTTGGCTTTCTCACTTACGAATTACATTGATCTAGATAAAGTATTTCACCTCCCAAGCTCCACTGCCTTCATGCTTAAAAACTATAATTGTCAAGAAGATTTTTGTGTGATAATTATGTATGAAAGTGCCTACTAGCATAGGTTCGCTGGTAAGCACTTGGCATTTGGTTCCTCTTTGGGACAAGTCTGTGATGGGTGTGTTTCCCAGGGGTTTGGTTGTGCAGGTTTCTCAACTGAGATTGCCATGCCTCCTGGTTTTATGAATTGTGTTTTTTGTATACTGTTTTTATTATGTATTTTCATACGGTTTAGGTAATCTGTTGGAAATCTGATTCTCATCTTTGGTTACATTTTCATATCTGTAAGCCATTTATTCTGAGAACACTAAAAGAAAGACATGGCCAGTTAGGCCAGTTAACAGAGATCTGTACCATTATGGAAAAAAATCCATACAAATTGTGTAGGTGACACTTTCATGGATTAATTTTTGAAGTGCCACAGTCAACTAGAGTCATTACTCTTTTTACATATGTGACTCTTGTTAGTTGGGACAAGTGTGTCAATGAGGATAGCTTGGTATAGTAACCTGTTACTACTGTGAGAAAAAGTGCTCCAAGCGGAAATTATACATTTATTATGATTAGAATGTGAAGAGTCCCTGTGCCTTGAGTATTTAGCTGGTGCCACTGTTTGGGGGAAGTTGTGGAATCTTTAACACCACAGCCAAGTTAGGAGAAAGGGGTCAGTGTAGGTGTGTTGAAGATAGCTAGTCTTGGAGAGAGAAAGGGCCACTGCTGAATGCTTCTGCTGTCATGGACCAAGCTGTGGGCCATACCTTTCACACCATATGTAGCCTGAAACCCTCAGCCTGGAGAATTCCTCCCCCCATAAGTTGCTGCTGTTAGGTATTTGGTCAGAGCAATGAAAGTAATGCAGCATCCCACCCTCTTTTGTAAGAGAACATAAATTTCACTTGACATGGTAAAAGCCATTAATTTATCCCTTTAGTACCTCATACATTTTCCTGTGCCGACTGCCTGCCACTCAGAGGCTTAACATTACTTATAAATGCTTGGCCAATAGCTCAGGCTTGTTACTAGCTAACTCTTACATTTAAATTAACCCATATTTCTTATCTGTGTTTTGCCACGTGGCTCATGGCTTGTTACCTCATTTTCTATATATCCTGCTTCCTACGGGGCTGGCTGGTGTTTCCCTGACTCTGCCCTTCCTCCTGCCAGAGTCCTCTGTGTCTGTCTGTCCTGCTTATACTTCCTGCCTAGCTACTGGCCTGTCAGTTTTTTATTAAAACCAATGAGACTAATACATATTCACAGTGTTCAGAAAGATTATTTCACAGCATCTGTGGGAAATAGAGTTGATGTCAAAAGTGTATTTTAGTTTGTATATTTTTAATTTGTTTTGAGACAAAGTTTCTCTGTGTACCCAGAATGGCCTGGGACTAGTGACATTCTCCCACCTCAGCCTCCCCAGATGTTGGCTTTATAGGAACCACCACGTGCAACTCAAAATAAATTTCTGCTAATCCAAACAACTACACAGATTACTCTGAACAATTTTCATACTTAAATTGGGTGACTAGTGGTTTGTCTTACACATTTCTTTGATGGTAAGGGGTGGTTTTGCCAATTATGATTTTCCTTAAACATACTTTTAAGACTTTAAGAAGTTGGATGCTTATCAACTTCTGTGCAGATGTGGAGAGGTCAAGATACTTTTCAAGCCTGCCACCACTCTGCAAGTCATTAAAGGGTGGTTTGGTAAACTTAATGTGTAAATGAAAAAAAAAAATGAGGAGGGTCCTGAAAGGTATTTATAAAATATTGTCATAAACCATAAACTGATTAGATTTCTTAATAACTTTAATTTTTGTAATCATATCCCTTTATTAAATTTCCTCTTGGCATCTGGAGACAAGGCAAGACAGATTAAATTCCAGTATCGTGTTTGTTCATTAGGTGAGTTGAATTGCTTTAAAATTTTAAATGATAGTGCAAAAATTCTGCTCTCCTTAAATCTTACACAGTGGCTTCCTATAAGGAAGAAGTCATTTCACTCGGGGTGACACATGGCTTCTGATACGCAAAATAATAAGGTCTTACTTGATTTCTTCAGGCTTGTTTTAATTTTTTTTTTTAATTTTAGGATTGAGTGGGTGGTTTTATTCCAATCACTATTCTAATGGAATAAAGGTGAGAAGGAATGGAATCTAATGGAAAAAAGGTCTCTGAAAAGCAAAAAGTTCCTGAAAAGGATTTTAGAAATTGTTATTATTGGGGATAACAAGCTGGTATGACACCTAAAATTCTCCCTCATTATTCTGTATGCTTTGCCATGGAAACTGCATCCAGCAGTGGCTCTCGAGAAGTTTGTGTGTGCTCTTTCAAGTATATCCATCCATGTGCACCAGAAAGAACAGCCGAACAACCTGCTCAGCCACTTAGTTTCCTGTTTCTATAGTTTAGCCATTACTACTCACATTGTATTGAGTATAGAGAAATTAGCTGTGTTGTCTAAATAATGACAGGGAAATACAACTTCTACTCAGTTAATTTTAGAACGAATATTAAAATGCCTTAAAGACAAGTGTATGTATTCCTTTCTGTGTTGACAGTTGCCCAGTGGTACCAGCTATTCATTCACTCTTATTTTATGCAGCAGCATTCTGTCTGTCTGTCTGTCTGTCTGTCTGTCTGTCTCTCTCTCTCTCTCTCTCTCTCATGCTCTTGCAGTTCCCAGTTTCTCAACTGGACTAAGAGAGCATGCCGTACACAGTATGCCATAGTATATGAGTCACAGCTCCTTTCAACCAACCACCATTTCCAACGAATGCTTGGTCATTTCAGTGTTTTGTATTTTATTTATTTTCAACAATATTCTGTCTACTGGGTGCTGAAGATATAACAGAAAACAGACAGGGAAAAGCTTTTCCTTTATGGCACTATTCTCTGGCTCAAGAAAAGTTAACAGGAGTAGAATAATTAGCCAGTGCTAAGATAAAGTTTTCAAATAGAATAGAGCTATTAACCGTACTAGTACCGAGATACATAATCAGTCCTTTGGTGAAAAACTAATTAAGTAAATGAAATAAAATTAGAGTTTGTTTTTTCTTTAAGACTAATGGATTAACCATCAGCAGAAAACTACATTTTATAATTATTTAACTGTTAGACTTGAGTTCTTTTTATTTTTGTACCAGGGATGTAACCCAGAGTCTCCAGCAAGTTAACCATGTGCCCTGTCACTGAGCTAAACTCTTTAAACTTAGAAAATGCCCTATGATTTAGTGAGAACCTTAAGATTTCAATGTCAGCTATGTAAGAGTTATTAATATAAGTAATATAATATAAGAAAGTTTAAACTTTCTTTGAAAAGTTAGAAAGTAGGGGCTGGAGTGATGGCTCAGCAGTTAAGAGCACTGGCTGCTCTTCCAGAGGACTCAGGTTCGATTCCCAGCGCCCACATAGCAGCTCACAACTGTCTGTAACTCTAGTAACAGGAGATCCCACACCCTCTTCTGGCCTCTGAGGGCACCACAAATGCATGTATACAGACATATATGCAAGTAAAACACTCATACACATAATAATGAAAATGAAATCTTAAAAAAAAAGAAAAGTTAAAAGTAGTATAAATGGCCAGTTTTTAAGATCCACTCTGACTTAATGCTAAGTTGCTGTGATACGTAGACTACGACACAGGCNAAGATTTAAAGTCATTACAGTTACTTCAGTGCCATGTAATTCCGTTTTATTCAGCCTCTCCTGCACTTTAATTCCTACTGTTCAGGAGGACTGATCTAAAGAGAAATGTGCTTACATTTTAGTATGGCTTAAAAAAGGAGGGAGAAACTGTTCTCAGGACTTTCTGTTCTCACAAACTGTTTCTCACAAACAGTGGTTTCCTCCAAGAGCAGTTAAAACACAGTGTTTGCAGTTGTGTGTGTGTGTGTGTGTGTGTATGTGTGTGTATGTATGTGTGTGTGTGTGTATGTGTGTGTATGTATGTGTGTGTGTATGTGTGTGTATGTATGTGTGTGTATGAGAGAGAGAGAGAGAGAGAGGGTATTTTTGTTTTTTATTTCCCTTCAGTCACAAGCCTTTATCTCTACACAATACAATAAAGATGAACTCATAGGAAGGTAACAGAACCTCTCAGAGGCAGTGCCAGCGTCTCAGAGCTGAGCTTGGCTTCCTGAGCACAGCTGTCTCCCACCCAGGAGCCATCAGTTCCGAGAGTGGAGCTGCTCCCCAGCATCCCCAGACTCAGGGTCTGTGGACGCTCAGTGACATGTGCAGGAGCACTTGTTTCATTGGAAGAATCTTGACGTCAACAAATAATCTATGTCCCAGACTTATGTTTGATACGGGTTTAAGGTCAGGGTTTTGTGACATTACGCGTTTAAAGCAGCAAGGAAGACAGACTTTCCATTCCAAATGCTTCCTTAGAATTTTAAACCCCTGCACCTGGTAAATTGGTGACTTGTAGGTAATAGTATCTCACCGGAGCTTCTTTGACAGCTCCACAGAGTTGGACACACTATCACCTCCATTTACCAAAGAGTCAACTGCTACTTACCTGGGATAACATAGCTAAACAATGGAAGACCATAGTGGAACAAGGATCTGTGAAGGGTCTGTGACAACCACTTCAGAGCCGAGATCAGTGCCTTTCTGTCATCCATCCCCATCATCGTTTTAAATAAAACTGCTGCTAAGGTTACAACAATATGTTGTTATTGGTGAAAATCTGCTAGTTTCTGCCCCTGAATCTTTTTTGAAAATAACATAGTTTTTTTCTATAAGATTAGTCTTTCAAAAACAAATCCCAAATCCTAACCTCAGCACGTCTCTAAATCACTTCTCAGAACTATCCCTACTTAGTTTCCTAAGGATAAGCAATCATTGCATTTAGATATGAGCCCTTTAAAGCCTATCTAATGAGCAACTTTGAGAATTACTGCTATTAATACTGACAATAAACATCAAGCACTCAGACCAGGTCTGTGTTCTGCACTGAGTCCCATTCATTACGCCTTAAGTACATTAGGCCTCCCACCCCATTTAAGTACCATTTCCCTGCCTTGTTCATTTTTTTAAAGGTTTATTTTAATTATGTGTTAGTGTCTGTGTTTGGGTATGAGCATCTGAGTGAGAATGCCTGCCAAGGCCAGAAGAGGGTGTCCAATCCCCTGGAGCTGGAGTTACAGGCAGTTGTGAGCCACTTCATGTGGGTGCTGAGAACTGGTCTCAGGTCCTCTGCAAAAACAGTAAATGCTCTGCAAACCACTGAGCCATCGCCTCCACTTCCCTGCTTTGTTCTAACATATTAAATGTTCAATAAATTTGATGACTAAGTACTATTTGAAGAATAATTTTTATAAGTAAACTTTGAGTTACATGTAATATCTTTCATATAAAACCACTCTATGATGTAATAACTCTGTCTAGTAATTAATTTTTTTTTAATTTAAAATAACTGGATACCACATTTTATCATTTGCTTTCTTTAGGAATTAATTCCTTTACTTCACTTTTGGAATAAACCTGTCTCTCATAAAGAAAACCTCATGCAGTCCAAAATTTGACAAGCTAATTGGTCATCATAATCACCTGGAAAGCTTGTTTCAATGTTGTTTTTTTTTCCTAAAGCTTTTTAAAGAAAAATTTGCTTAAGTTCCCATCAGACTGCATTGTTCTGTCTACCACAGTTAGCTGGCCTTTTGTAAAGGGCAATGTTCCTTCATCAAATATAAATGAGTTACAATTACTTCTGAAAAGTCAGGGTAAATACTTAATTCTTCCCTTTAACTACCACGTTCCAACTAGGTCTCCCCAATCAGTTTTCAGTGCCATTCTTTCTAACAGCCAGATCCACTTACCTTATTATTTTCTGCCTGTGACCTAAAATTGTCCAAGGGAGACTCGGTTCCATTTGGTGGGAGACAGTGTTCTGAGATCTGAGTGTTCAGCCTACCTATTCTATTTGTGTAATTGCTTCTAGACTCTTCCAGTATACCTAGCAAGGAAATGTGCTTGGTTCTTTTTCTCTGAATTCACAATGAGATTTCTAATTGAAATGTAACATTAATTTTTAATTATATTTGTATCTCATCGACAGTTTTACTTCTAACTAATGAATTTGTTTATTGGATTTGAAAGTATAATGTTGACAGTATCTGTGCTAAGAATAAAACAGTGAATAAAGCTTTAAGGTTTCTTTATAGTTTTGTTTAAAACCAAACATGTATCTGGGCCGGGGAAGCAGCTCAGTTGGTAGAATACATAGCACCTCCCAGCACGGTGAAAGCTAGCCAGTAGAGACGGAGCTTCCGGGTGAGTGCCAGCTTGATTTCTCCGTGTTCTGTGACTCAAGTATGTGATGTCTTCAACAGTGGGATCTTACCATCAGGTTATGAGGGATGACCAAGAGCAATGACAATGGCCTGTACTTTTTGTGTCGGGAGGTCTATAGGATCCACAAGTCTCTTACTGTTTTAACCTTAACTCCCTTTAAAGCAATGTCTTGAGGAAAACTGAGCTGACAGCACATCTAAAGTGGAGAACTATGTAAGAGCCAAGATTTTCCTGCTTTTAAAACAAAATCTGTGTTTTCATTTAAGACACTGTGCTGTGCACCTTGGGTTTCTGGCTTCCGAATGCCTCGTGTTGAAGGTATCACACAGTGTAATTCTCTCTGTGTGGTTTGATACTTGATGTTTGAATGATTAATAGCTTACTTCACAACAGCCTTCCAATTTTAGGCCTTTGAAAAAAATTGCTTAAAGAGACGAGATGGAGGCAGGAGGATCAGGTCATCCTCAGCTACAGGTCTGGTTGAGGCCAGCCGGGGCCACAGGAGATTTTGTTTGTGAAAAGAGAAATGCATGAGGATGACTTGGGTTTTGTTTTGAGTTTTATTGTTATTTTGTGGTGGTAGTTGTTTTTAGTGCTGCCTAATCTTGTCTTCTTAAATTAAAAAAGGGGGTGTGGGTGGGGATTCCTACCTATGCCCTGTCTGTGAACCTCCAGCCATCATGCTGGGCCCTTGAGCCCTTCCTTCCTAATTGCTCATAGAATTGCTTTCTTGCTTGGTCCTTGGATTTTGTAAGACCATCTTTTTGGCAGTCGATAAGTTTTACAGTCTACTGTGACAAAGAATTCCTTACAGGGTTGGGGGTGGGGGTCTTGGTTACTACATAAACTTTCTAACTGGCCAATTTTCTTCTGGATAAATAATTTTTAAAACAAGCTCAACAATAAGCCTAGTAATTTAAGAGAGTTGTATAAGTGTATTCAATATAAAAAATAAGGAAAGCTGAGATAAAAGAAAAATAAGTACTGGTAATCTTACCACAGGAGAAAGCTTCAAACTGCACTTCCTTCTGTTGACTTATTATTTGTTGCATGTTTGGGGCCATATGGTAGCAGCATCATGTGTAGCCAGTGTATGTATTCTACCCTTAAAATGAACAAAGGCTTTTTAACAAAAATATTTTTGCTTCAATTTTTAAAAGNGATGTACTCTTCAGCTGTGTTAATTGTAGCATAATTTCTTGACTATTCCATTCTTTTGGTGAACATTTATGTGTAATGTCATTTTTGAAATTAGAATTATCTTTCAAGAATATATTTCTAGGTCTAAGATTTTATAGTCAAGAGAAATCAAGAGAAGAGAACAGTTAAGGACATGAGCCCTGAAGCGAATGACCTTGTGTTTGACTCAGTGAAGACTGCTTCTTGATAAGGCTTTCAGAGAGCTAAACTCTACCTCCCATTTCTTATCTGTAACCTGAGGATTTATGGTACTTCAGTCAAGGGGTTCCTGGCAGGGATGAAAGGAGATAGGTGTTGGCTCTTGGGATGTACGTCAGTGGGCAGAGCACTTGCCTAGCATGACCATAGCCTTGGGTTTCAGCAGCGGTGCACACACATGCACACTCAGAAGGTTGGGTGACGTAACAGCACTTGTTACACTGCCTCCTCTTCACCCTCTTGCCTTATGGAACTGGCTTGTTTCCCGAGTAATGGATGGAGTTGTTTCTGTCCCTCAACAGTTAGTGTCTCTCTTAAAAACCCAGTGTTTCCTGAAACAAACACTTCAATTGCGTGTAAGGTGTTCTAGAAAGAAGTGTAAGTATTTTGAACAGCACTAGAATAAAATTGAACTGTCGCTTTCCTACCACCTAAAAAGTGGTAATTAGCAAGATTAAGAAGTAGAAATTAATTTAAAATTTACTTCAACAAAATTTTAATGTTCTGATAATCTAAACAAAATCTGTTTACTTCCTTGTAAATCGGGGATTAAGAAAAGATCCTCAATCATTCTCTGTAAAAGCTATGTATTCTGTAGGGTTTTTGGTTGGTTGGTTGGTTTGAGTTTTTATCTTTTTTCTTTTGGGGAGGGGAGTACTTTTGTTTGTTCAGATTGATACATTTTACATTACAGGGGAAAAACAAACAGAACTGTCTTTTTTAAAATTTATTTTATGTGCATTGGTGTGAAGGTGTCAGATCCCCTGGAACTGGAGTTACAGACAGTTGTGACCTACCATGTGGGTACTGGGGATTGAACCTGGGTCTTCTGGATAGAGCAGCCAGTGCCCTTAACCACTGAGGCATCCCTCCAGCCCCCAGAACACAAGTCTTAAGCACAGTTAGCCTGTCTTAAGAAACGGCAAGTCCTTCAAGATGATGTAATGCTCTTTCACCGTCTTTGTGGAACTTGATAAGTTCTTTCTTAGAGTGGACTATGGATGAAGCCATAGTCATAGGCACGTCCCTAGCCTCAGCAATCCTGTTGGTCATAAAAAGGCTTGGCAGTGGTTTGACAGCTCAAAAGTCAGTGTTTCAGAATAGCCAGCTTAACATAGGGCAAAAAACACTTTAGCCTTTAATTTTGAGAAAGACTGATTTGCTTTGTGCAAAATGACTGGAAATGTTTTCTCCTCCTTTTTTCACATGCTGTCAGGAAAAATTATAACCTAGCACACTGGAGGAGCAAAGACGCTTTGACGAGGCAGATTTCATTGCTCAATGTCACAGTTGGCTATTTCTCTGTCGTGAGTGGATGCCAAAGCCAGACTTTATAATGTAATTACAAAACAGACAAAAGATACATCAGTGGATATGCTAATTGGCTTTTAAAGGCTCTGAAAATTAGTTATTTGTGCAAATTTCTCAGCTCCTAGAAAGTGTAAGTCATTCTCAACAGTCTTTTGTGAAATGCCTTGACATTGTTGTTAAATGCTTATAAAAATGAAGGTTCAGCTGGGGAGTGGTGGCGGTGCACACCTTTAATCTGAGCACTCTGGAGGCAGAGACAGGTGGAGCTCTGTGAGTTCGAGACCAGCCTAGTCTACAGAGTGAGTTCCAGGACAGCCAGGGATGTTACACAGAGAAACCCTGTCTCGAAAAACAAACAAACAAGGAGGGCTCAAATCTGATTAGGCACTTGTACTATGAAAAGTTGAGGAGAGTGTGTAAGGCTTTTCTCAATGAGAGCTTTTGTTCTGGTTAGGGGAGGGAAACCTAACATGAAGGGCAGTTTG
>LZPO01067685.1:0-11392 GCA_001675575.1 Neotoma lepida
ACTATTAGCAGTTAATGACTTGTCAGGTTTCATGCGCCTATGGTCTCCTTTATTGTTGAACTTGAATCATAACATTACAAGGTAAAAAAAGGAATTTTAAGTATTTCAAAAACATGTGTTAAGAGACACTGTCTGCAGCCTGACCTTGATCAGACCTAAAACAATTCTTAGAATGAGGATTTACACACACAGCCAGAAAGCATGGGACACATTGTTCTGCATTCATAGTGGAAATGAAAAAGGCATTGTTAAATTACTAATGAAATTAGCAGAGTATTTACACATAAAGTAACAAGAGATGAAGAAGTACATTGAGTCTAAAGGAGTAAGAAATCCACAGATTCCCTGTTCAGAATCTCTGCTGCATTCCTCTTGCCGTATGTGTTCGATCCCACATTGGTTGGTGGGAGGACAGGACCAAGGCTGTTGCTTGAATGAACCAAAAAGTTTGCCAGGCGTTGTGTGGCACATGTGGCTGTGTTGCACTTCCGTTTGTCCATCAGATGGTTGGTACCACTGAATAAATAAGAAAGAAGTACCAGGTTGAGAGGTAGCCATGTCATCTCCACTATCTCACGCAGTGAAAGAAGGGGAATATTTTTATAGAAGTCACTCAGGATTTTGGACCTTTCTGACACNTAAAACATGCAGAAGAATCAATTTTTGACCACAAAACCACACAACACCTTCCACTGGGGTCAGCATCACAGTTCACGATACAAAGAATAATCTCTTTGGATATTTGGGGCACATGTTCTTATAATAAAAAACTCACTCTGTCTTCTGCTTTCCTCCCACGAGGTGTGCACCTCTCAAAACCCTCACTCTCCTCTCTCCCCTTTCTCCCTGTCTCCCTCTTTCTGTCTTTCTGCCTCTTCATCTCTCTATTATAATAAACCATTTCCACAAGAAAAAAAAACAACCAAAAAACAACTCTATCTTATATTCTTCTAAGTCTTGTTGGTGTACNTACTTTCTGTTATACATAAAAGATTTGGAATGTATGATTTATATCTAGCCTGGAATATGTGGAGATTCTAAAGGTGCATTCATTTCCTCTATCTTTCTGACAAAAATTAAACAATTTTCTTGAGATTGCTCAATTAAAATATCAAGAGAAAGATGTCATGAGGGAATTCTGCAGTATGCAACACTGAAGACATTGTGCAAAATGAGATAACTCAGGTACAGGAAATTACATATTGAGTGAATACATATGAGACATCACACACAGTCAAATTTGTGAATCAAATAGTGGAATGCTGTTCACCAGGTAAGGGGCAAATTGCTGGTTATAAGCAATAGGCAGCAATGTGAATATGTTCTCAAGATCACTGATTAGCAGTACAAAATTTTTGCATGCTAAAACTTTTTGTGAGAGCAGATCTCACACTGAGTATTCTTACTACAATGAACAGTATAGAAACATTAAAAAGACAGATAAGGCTGGGCGGTGGTGGCACATGCCTTTAATCCCAGCACTAAGGAGGCAGAGACAGGCAGATCTCTGTGAGTTTGAGACCAGCCTGGTCTACAGAGCAAGTTCCAGGACAGCCAAAGCTACACAGAGAAACCCTGTCTCGAAAAACCAAAACCAAACCAAACCAAAGAAACAAAAAAGACAGATAATATTAGGTGATTAAAAGTTCATCTAAAAGTTGCTATAGAGTCACAGGACAAATGAATTGATCACTGTTCCAGCGCTTTTTGCTCCATGGGAGTCCTTGGCATGAATATGTAGACCTCTGCTTTTCAAAAATTTTAATGTTAGGTCTCGGCTAACTGCGAGTCTTTGAATATCAAGGGTATTAAGATCACTACATTTTTAGCCACTTGAACAATTGAATGATAATACTAGCAATAGCTCAAAAATTATAACCGTGATTTAAAATTCATTTGAATTTTGGTATATTTATTTATTCATTTACTTATTTTGAGTCTAGCCATGTAGCCTAGGCTGACCTTGACATTTCTATGTAGTCTAGGCTGGCTTCCAATTTGTGATTGTCCCACTTCTTGCAATTGTTGGGGTTACAGATATGTGCCACCACACCCAGATGTACCTCTATTTGAGACATTTATTTATTTTGATTCTATAAACTTGGAATACCTCATGTCTTGGTTGGTCAGCTTTCTGCTTGTGTAAGAACACCTGAAATAAATCAACTTAAAAACAGGAAAGACATTTCAGCTCGCTATTTGGAGGCCTCAGACCAGGGTCATTTGGTCTTGTTGTTTTGGTACTAAGGACACATATCCCAGTAGGTAATTGTGAGATGAAGCAAACTGATAATTGCCTGGTGACCAGGAAGCAAACAAGAAGAGGGAGAAGAATAAATTATGTTTCCAAACCTCCTTTGAAGGTACAAGTCCAGTGGCCCAAAATCACTGCTCTGTTGTCTCTCTCAAAGTTTCTACTACCTCTTACAGGTACCATACTTTAGGGACCAAACTTTTGAGACTTGGGGCTTTGAAATAGATTTCAGAAATAAACTTTATCAATGTGCTTTCAAAATGATCTTTCAAATGGATATAGAATAGTAACACTGACTACTGTGTTGATTTTTTAGAAAACCTTGGGAAGCGTTTTAGTTTTCAGCTCCATAGAAATCAAATTACTATTAAGATTTAGATACATTTAGAGTGGAAAAGTAAAAGTTATGGGGCTAAAAACTCAATGCCCAGGCCAATGTGGATGACACACAGCTGGGGACTAAGTGCTATGAATATTTCTTTGTGAAGACTTTATGGGTGTGAGTGTTGAATCATCATTGCCTCTATACAGAGGTATCCTAAGCCTAAATGTTTTATATGAACTTTTAACATTATTTTGTCTCCTTACTGCTGTATTTCCCCCAATTACAGAACTCTTCCATCAGCATCAAGTGACCTGGCTATTTCTTTTGTGTAAATATAAAATAAAGAAACAGTCAGTAGCCAAAGGAAGCCCACTGGGGGACCCAAATATTTAATTTTTTCATTTTTTGAAGCAAATTCCCACTTTTAAATCTCAGACCAACACCATCTTCCTGCCTCCCCTCTCTAGTGCAGGGATTACAAGTGTGTGCCACCACACCCAGTGCAATCTACATTTTTCGTCTGTATTCATCTCAAGGATTTTATCTGTTCTTTGAAGGCATGACATACATGAACACTGTANTTCAAAGAAATGACTTAATACTTTAAAGAGTTTTTCCAGTGTTTCCAAACACATGACATTAAATTTGAAATAAGATGACTTTTCCTAAAATCAGCTGGGATTAGAGTTTGGTCTGTGAACCTGAAAACTGATAGATTTAAGACAGTAGAGAACATGATCTATCAATGCAGGGCAATCTCTGTTTGAAGATGTTCTTGACAGTGATGGGAGCACACTGTAGAGTTCTTCACATGCAAGTTGTGGGGCTGGACTTCGGGCACTGATTAGTGAGCAATACCAGCACTTTTAGTTATTCTAAATGGAACATTGTCACATTGAGTTAGCTGAAAGGACCACCGCTTTTCATGAAAGACACCAAAATCTCTCAAGCCTGTGTCCTAGATGCAGTATTGCTTCCCCCAAGAAACCTTCGCTCTAAAGATGATGAGAGAATGCCCTAGACTATTCAAAATAATCATCAGAATGCCGGGTAAGGGTGACATATACAGTGCAAGATATGCTATCTCCACTTTAGGTATATTTTTTCTTAATGACTTGTCTACACTAACATTCATATGTAGAGGTGTGCAGCTACTACTGGGAATTACCAGTGATCAAACCAGGTGTGAGTGTGTGTGTGTGTGTGTATATATATTCCCCATCCCCGAAAAGGGTGTTGATGTAAAGTAATGCATTAAAAGACATTTTAAGGATGTCTTATGGGTGTGTACAAGATAAACGATTNTGAGAAAACAGGAAAATAATATGACAGACAGTAATGCTGTGATTTATTCTATTTTAGAGTAAAGTTCACTGTATAGGCACCCACAGACACACTTGATAGAGGTGCTGAGCAAATCTCCGTATATACTTGGAGGAAAAAAAAGTCAAAACCCTGGCAGACACATTAGGTAATACTATTAAATTTTCCATCATAATTCAATTGTTCTGCTTATTAGAAACTTCATATTTGTTTTACAGTTATTTTTAGCCATGAAAAAGCCAATTGAAAATTACAGTCAGTTCAGGGAACACTGTGTGAAACCAGGTAAGTCTTCAGATGACAAAATCCATTTTCTGATAATTCCTGCTATTAATCATAGCTAGTGCTGTAGAAATGTCTGCACAATGACACAGACCTTCACCCAAGAACAAATACTCCAGAGAAAAAGAAAGAGATGATGATGATTATTCTATTGAGAGACTTAAATCCCATTCTTCTTCAAAGGTAAATTTAGTTTTTTTTTGTGCTGTCAAAGAGTGGTTATGTTTGGTCTCCTAAGACTATATCGAGCAAAACTAATTTAGGCACAAATTCTCGTTACTTTGTTTAAATCAGGTTCATGGATTTGGTCTCAGGAATCTTTTAAATAGATGGAGAATTACAGTTTTTAGTGGTTTCCATCTGAATCTTGTCATTACTACTATTCTACCAGCTGTCTATANCTAACTTTAGATTTCCTCAAACCACCATTTAGTTTTCATTGTTTACCTTCGATATTTCCAATAAGNCTTCCTCAGAAATCATGATGATGTCTATGTACGGTCTACACATTGACAATATTTCAGGTATTGTTAATTTACATTCACAGATGTTGTTCAGAGTCATCTTGTGTAGAACTTATATCTTTGTATGACCACGACATGGAATGACCTTCAAATAGCAAATGANTTTTTAACTATTTCTGAAATTTAACTTCTTAAAACCTTTCATTTGCTCCCTCTTTTATAGTTTCAAATTCCTGAAGGAGATGTAGAATTTTGGATACTTCCAGACCCCTCTGAAGAGGAAAATTAAACAGTTTATATATACACCAAAGTTCCAAGTGATATAAAAACCAGTGTGTTTTTCAATC
This sequence comes from Neotoma lepida, assembly GCA_001675575.1. Classification (NCBI taxonomy): domain Eukaryota; kingdom Metazoa; phylum Chordata; class Mammalia; order Rodentia; family Cricetidae; genus Neotoma; species Neotoma lepida. The sequence continues at coordinate 4,996 of LZPO01067685.1, forward strand.
CCTTCAGTTTCTTTCAGTATTGGGTTCACACAGTATGACTGTCTGCCTGTCAGTTTTCCTGGCATCTTACTCTGGCTTTGCCCCTGTAGGTTCTAATAAGTTTCCAGACAAATGTTGCTGTCCATGCCCGTCTATTAGTTCTACCAGTCGTTCCTCAGTCACTGACTTTGCCNTTGAAGAATGCAGAATTAGGAAACTGTTCAGCTTCAAGTACCGCTAACCACAAGATTTGCTTAGAAATTGAACAATACAAGGGCTGTTAGTTACATAGCAGTGTTGAATTCTGATTTCCCCACACTTTTCAAAAGAAGTAGAGAATTTCAGGTTACCAACCTTCTGACAGGTGTAGCTTTCAAGTGGTTTAGTGCCACAGAGAGGATGAGGAGAACAGCTGGCAGCTTTGAGATGTGCATCACTTCTCAAGTTCCCTGAGAAGAAAAAACACTGAAGTCAAGTAACCTCCTTCAGTCCTGANTGNTGCAATTTTACATTAGAACCTTCAAAGAAATTTCAAAGTGTATTTTATAAGGACTTCTGTTATTTTTTACTTATGCCTGTCAACTTTGAAATAGCTTCAAAACATTTAATTCCCTTTTTAAAACAACATGAANATTTCTATTATAACACACTGTTCTTTTGCTCTCTTCTTGAAGTAATTCCTTCAACACAAAGTAACACAAAGATTGCTTTTCTTTTAGTAAATAACATCTTCCCAAGCACAGGATGTTCTTTACCTTTTAGTAATCAGTGTCAGCAGTATCAGAAAATGCCTTGATAGCCAGAAGCTTCAGGAACCACAGCCCCACTCTGCTCGCACGCTTGGCAACTGGCAAGCTGGCTTTTATACACCCCTTGCCTTGCTCAGCTCTGTTACCAGGGAGGCTCTGTCATTAATTTCCATCTTATAGATGGAAAGTGCCTCACAGGCAGCTGGAGCACAGGGGCCATCTTCACATTAACACTTGCGTAAATATTAGCAGAGCACATACTGAGTGCCTTTGTGGGGTTAATGGTGCATCAGGGGAAGGAGTTTGGGGCTTCCATTTTTGTGAAATATAAGTGATTTTTTTCAACAATTAAGTATAACAGTAAGCAAGTGATATTTTAAAAATAGTTTAAAGAATAACAATAAAGTGTGCTTTTATACAAAGAGAACGCTAGAGAAATGGGGGACTTATTACCACTCTCTCAATGCTATGGACGCTCAGAAATAGTTTGTGATACCACTGTAAGAACTATTTTGTAAAAAGTTCATAAAATGGAAAACTAAATGNACTCTGTGGGTTTTAAAAGGATTATAGGAAGTTGAGAGAGAGTACATGAAGCAGGGGGCAGTCTNGGGGGAATTGGAGGGGAGGGAGCGGAGGATGGATTTGATCAAAGTACATCAGAAGCAAGCATAAAACTCTCAAGGAACAAAAAACAATGTATNTTTTAAAAAGACAACAGGAGTCATTTATAATTAAGTGGNGGAACACCAAAGACATAAAACCAATGATTTTACATCTAAAATTTTATTTATCAGGAGTTAGATAGAGACTCCTCATTGTACATAAAGACACAGGCTTATTTGTTTGTTTGGTTTATTTATTTATTTATTTTGTGTGTGTGTGTGTGTGTGTGTACACACGTTTAAGTGTGGTTTTGAGTGCGTACATATAGAGGCCTAAGGACAATCTCAAGAGTCATTTTTAGAAGGACTGAATTGTCTCCTTATAGACAATCTCTATCATGGACCCGGAACTTGCCAGACATTTTAGGCAAGGGTGCCTCAGGATCTTCCTGGTTCACCTTCTCATGTCCTGGGGTTAGGTGCACATACCACCACACCCCATAGTTTTACATGGGTTCTAAAGGTCGGCCCTTATGTGAGGCAAGCACTTCACTGACTGAGTTGTTTCCTCGGCCCCTATCCCCTTAGTCAGATGNAATTTGTCCTATAATTNCTTTCGGAGAGAAAGGGTACAGGAAAACTCATGGTCTTTTGTTTCTAATCATATCTTTATTTCATTTAAAACATTTTATTTTGTTTTGATGTGCAGCCCCATGTTGACCAGTCTGATATTGAACTCCACATGTCACCAAGGATGACTTTAAACTCCTAATCTTGCCTCATCTCCCAACTGCTGGCATTGCGGATGCCATTCCTGGCTTTTAGCCATGTCTTCACTGCTATAAATGGATCTTTATGTATGATAGGTAGCATACAATTTTTTTTTTTGGTTTTTTTTGAGACAGGGTTTCTCTGTGTAGCTTTGGCACCTCTCCTGGAACTCACTCGGTAGCCCAGGCTGGCCTCAAACTCACAGAGGTCCGCAGCATACAATTTTTATTTAGACTTTCGTAGGCATTATAGGTCAGCTCTGACTTTAGCAGCTATACCAGCTTGACCACTGGTATGTCTGTAAAGAAAAGTGATTTCCTTATAGAGAGAAAGCATTCCTGATTCTTCAGTGTGACTTTTAAAACACTCTGCGGACTCCCTTTGGATCTTTTCTTTATTCTTGGTCTGTGAAATTTTGTCTAATGTGTCTTAGGCTATATTTTTCATCAAAAGAGTTGCAAAATCACCATTTTAAATATTTAAACTTGATCCCACCTATTCTGGGATTGAACCCCAGTCTCCTTGCACACTAGGCAGCACTTCACCACTGAGTGTTCGCTCCAACCCCCAGCATCTCTTTTGTTCCAGATACTGAAGGGCATAAGGGGTGGGAGGTGACTTAGAGGTAAAGTGGATTAAGTTCCTGCTTTGATGGAGCTTCAGGTCTAGCTGGTTTAGAGGCATTCCGCGGTAGCAATTGAAGGAGTGACAGTGAACAACATTCTAAATTAGGTCTTTCAGCCTAGGGTAACAACCAGACAATGGCTGCTGAAGGAAGTGACCATTCCAACTAAGTCAGCCCAATAGNGGGGCCAGTGCAGCCCAGCAGCACAAAGGAAAAGCTCTCTGCTGGTCAGAGCTCAAGGAACTGTGGGGAAGAACTCTCCCCTCTGAACTTTCCATGAATAAACAATATCTTTAGGTTTATATGAATATGGAGTAGGGAGAGTGTCCTGTGCATACAAGCCAAAACTTAATGAGTTGGATGCTTTGTGAGTCTTGCACGGAGTGAGTCTGTGTGATTAACCTGTTCATTTTATTTCCCTTATGCAAATTATTTTCTGTGGTATTCATTTGAATAAGGAGTTATAATATTTTATGGAAGATCTCAAAAGATCATTTAGACTTAATATACTTACTTCTTTGGCTTTGAGTATGTTAAAATTCTCAAAAGAGGTGAACCAGTCCTTTTAATTAAAAAAGAAAAACANCAAAAAGACCCTTATTAAAATACATATCTGCTTGGGGGAAACACGAAATTAAAAAGTTGGAGGTAGTAATACATTAGTAAGAATTAACTAATTAGGTGATCTTTCTGATAGCTAAAGTGGAGCTTGGCAGGGAAGACTGTGAACAATGGGTCAGGTGGAGGGCAGTATGTCTCAGGCCCCTGTGATGCTCAGATCCACTGATGGTCTATGGGACGGTGGATAAAGGAGTAGTATTAAGCTTCCTTCAGTCTTATTGATGTATGAAATCTCCTCAAAGGCAGTACATATAANTTTTTAGTTCCCTCAGTCATTTGGTNAATGAGACTTATCTAAATTTTGAAAATACATGAATTTATTTATAGAAGTACCAATTCTCAGTGTTCAGGAGTAATTTTTATGAGCATCAAAGGATATTACTNCTTGGGCAAAGAAATAAATTTGATCCATCTCATTCCTCTTTCTTTTTCTCTTGCTTTGTTTTCTCCTTTCTTTTCTTTTGATTGTTTTGTGACAGGTTCTTACAATGTGTCCAGGATGGCCTGTAACTCACCTATATAGCTTACACTGGCATCATGGTTAGCTTATTGTCAACTTGACGCAACCTAGACTCATCTTGGAGGAGAGTCTCAATGAGAAATTGTTTATGTTGGGTTGCCCTGTGGGCATGTCTGTGAAGGATTGTTTTATGTTAATTGATATTGATGACAACTTCACTGTGGGTAGCACCATTCCTAGGCAGGGGTTCCTGAACTGAATGAGTGGAAAGAGTNCCTACCTAGCCAGCCAGATCAGCTAGATGAATCCTGATGATCAATGGCATGAGAGATTTCACAGCCAGATCATTCTCAAATCCTAAAGTACATTCTTTTTTCTCTCTTTTCTCTTTTTTTTTATTAAAAAGATTTTCCACTCATTTTACATACCAACCTCAGATCCCCTTCTCCTCCCTCCTCCTACCCCACCAGCCCTCCCCCTCAAACCACCCCCATTCTCACCTCCTCCAAGACAAGGTCTCCCATGGAGAGTCCCCGGAGCCTGTCACACTCAGTTGAGGCAGGTCCAAGACCCTCCTCCCTGTGCCAAGGCTGTGCCAGGTGTCCCACCATAGGCACTGGGCTCCAAAAAGCCAGCACCCCGATCCCACTGCCTGGGGCCCCCCAAACAGTTNAAGCTAAAGAACTGTCTCAAGCTTCCAGAGGGCCCAGTCCAGCACCATGGGGGCTCCACAGTTATTGGCCCACAGTTCATGCATTTCCACCAGCCTGGCTGGCCATCTCTGTACATTTTCCCTTCAACTGAAGTCCAAGTGGATCAAAGACCTCAACATAAATCCAGCTACATTGAGCTTGATAGAAGAGAAAGTAGGAAGTACTCTTGAACGCATTGGCACAGAAGACAACTTCCTAAATATAACACCAGTAGCACAGACACTGAGAGCAACAATGACTGAATGGGACCTCTTGAAACTAAAGTACATTCTTAATGTAAAGTCCTCAATGCCTCCTTACAGAGAAGCATGGGAAACTTGAGCCACCTGAAAGTGGTGTTTTGGAGTTGGTTTACTTAAAATTGAATCAGGTAGACAAACACTGCCATTCAGAGGAAAGGAAAACAGTAACTGCATGATGGTAGATCCAATGGGATTCCAAAGAAAAGGAACCTGAGTAAATTACATCNATTTGCTACATTGTCTAACCAAGACCCTTTCAGCTGTGTGCAGATGAAATTGAACAAAGATGCATGTCTACAAAGCATAATTATAGCCTGTTTAGTAATAAATGTAAAACTTTATCTGATTATATTAGCCAGCACTGAGTCATAACTAGGGGTCTTTTGCAAAAACTTCGGGGGAAAAGAAGCCTATGGCCATAGCTAATTAGCACCATGATTCTTTCTTTGGTTGTGTGAATCAAGACTCTTCCTGTGACTCAGCTAATGTGCTGAGAACCTGGAGATTAGATGAACTCAGAAAGCCTGCAGTTTGTATTTAACCTATGNCTATCTACGTTACATGGTAGCATCTTTCAGGGTGGCTGAAGAGATGGCTCCAGTGATTATAAACACTTACTGTTCCACCAGAGGCTCCCAGTTTAGTTCCTAGTGCCTATGTTGGGAGGCTCGCAACTGCCTGTAACTCCAGCTCCAAAAGATTTGTCACCTCTGGCCTCTGTGGGCACCTCTACTCACATGTACCTGACCTCATGCAGATACACACATGTACACATAATTAAAATAATAAAAAATGAACTCTTAGAATAATATCCTCTAGGGAGTTGCTTCAAAANGTTCTTGGAGATGATGTTGTAACTGTTTGGTATACTGATATTAATTCTATTCAGTCTCAAAGTTAAAGAAAGTTAGTAGCTATCTACAAACCGTTGCCAGAAACAGCTGGTTTAAATGATNCAGAAGAATTTTGTTGTAGGTATTTGATTTTGTATTTAGCCTCCTCATAGCCAAGCACTGCCATTCGTGTTGGGCTTATTTCCTTTAGTTTGGGGTACGCGTTGGTCTTTGTTGACTCCTTTCTACATTCACAGTAGTGGTTGCACAAGTGAATTCTCTGTGGCTTTGCCAACTCTAACAAACACCCCTCATGGGAGGCTACAATGTCACTTGCTTGTAGATTTCCAGAAACCATCGATACTCGTGAAGGACAGCTTAGAACAGATGAAACTTGGATGATTTCCTTGTGGTTTTCATATTATAATTCATGTTTGTTCACCTGTAAACATGTAGAAACTCAAATGTGGCTATGCAGAAGGAGTCGCCACAGCTGTTAACTCAGCAAAGATCCACCCTGAATGTAGGCAGCTTCACTGGCTGTAGTCCCGAACAGGGGGAAGTGAGCTGAGAGCCAATCTTTGTCTCTTCCTCTTCCTGACTGAGGGTGTGATGTGATTGGCTGCCTTGAGCTCTGACACTATGTCTTTCCCACCATGGTGGATCTCACAGGAATACAAAAGATCATAAGAAACTATTATGAGCAATTGCACACTAAAACACACCAAGTACTTCCTGCACACTTCTCGTGCTCTTGATTAACTTTTCTTTTGCAAACACCTTTTTTCTTCTATTGTTT
>LZPO01067687.1:0-12204 GCA_001675575.1 Neotoma lepida
TTGTGGGATCCTGGGAATTTCCCCAGCACTAGGTTTCTGCCTAACCCCATAATGGATCCCTCTATCGATATCTCTTTCATTGCTCTCCCTCTCTGTCCCTCGACCATCCCTTTCCCTCATGTTCTCTTGCCATTCCTCCTTACCTGCCTGCCCCCCAAAGCTCCCAAATTACTCAGGAGATTTTATCTATTTCCTCTTCCTAGGGGGATCCATGAATGTCTCTCCTGGAGTCCTCTTTGTTACCTAGCTTCTCTGGGGTTGTGAATTGTAGCCTGGTTATCCTTTGTTTTCCATCTAATATCCACATATGAGTGTGCACTCATGTTTTCTATTCTCCTTTTATCATTTAAGGTAATGTTGTCACATCACACTTCACAACCAACTAAATCATGTTTTCACCTATAAAAAGAAAAACATTCATTCATCCTCCCATCAACAAATTTGTATATTCATAGGCAGCTGCTATCATATTTTATTTCTTTGTTTTGTTAAAATGGAGAAAGTGTCTCATTTCTTAGAATCTAACTTTTTCTGTATATGCAATTTTCTTTCTAGTCTTTTTAAGTTATCTTCTTTANTTTTCATCTGCTACATCTTGTGTTTTCCTGTTTCTATTCTTTAAGAACATATTATCCATGGTTTTGAAAGTAACTCTGCCTTAGTAATTTTTCTTTTCCCTGTGTAAAATACCCTGACAAAAGCAACCTAAGGGAGATAGTGTATTGTGTATTATGGTTGAAAGATACAGTCTATCATGTTAAAGTCAAGCAGGCAGGAGCTTGAAGCAGCTGCTTGTATCTATGTCCACAATCAGAAAGAAGATCTGTGAAAACATGGTCTGTCTAGCTCCCATTCCTCATGTATATGGTCCAGGATATCAGCTAGAGAATGATGTCACTAATATCAGAATGATCTTTCCCCAGTTGATTATGGAAATCCATATACCTCCTCACAGGCATGCCCAAAAGCCTGTCTTCTAAGTGATTTGAGATTCTGTTAAGCTGACAATTAATACTAACCATCACAAACACTATTTCTTGTGTTTAAATGTGTATCCCATTTTGAATAAAAAGTTTTTTATAGTTACTCCTTTCAAGTGCTTCAAAGGTATAGGGAAAAAATAGTGTGCTATCTGCAGTATATGTCAAGGTTTCCAAATTTACCAATATGCTATACACAATTTTGACACAACTGATTGTCTCAATAAAATTTCTTCAATTCCCTTGCAATATTGCAACTATTCTTTCTCATAAAAGAATACTGAGGTTACTTAACCAATGAAACTAGGGTTGACATTCTATGCCTGCCCCTTGATTCTTGTCTATGGCAGTGAAACAGAAGAACCTACACAGTTGGAAAGTATACATTCTCACTACTACATTTGATTTACCAAATATTTTATAACGTTAAAAGCGTTATCAGATCTTTAAAGCTAAAAGTTTTGTATCATTAATTTTCATAGCACACCTGGGATGATAATTGTTTGAAAATTTTATTGTGGCAGCTAATTTTTTATTTGTATTTAAATTATGTGTGTAATAATGTTTTTTAGAATCCAGATTTCAGACAAATGAGCAAAAACATTTTTTTTTTCATGTGAGTTCAATAGGATATGTTGCCCCAAGGTACTTCAGGGACTTTACAAGAGGTGATGTATAAACTCAAACTAGCAGGTGACTAGGTTGTTATTACTATAGTCTCCAAATCTCAGAACCAAGAAAGCAAGAAAGAGAAAGTAGATGATAAAATACACTTGTCTGAAGGATCTNACCTGGAGTGTNTTTGAATCATTGACTCTCATCGTACCTATATTACCCCAAGAGCAAGTATGGCTAGACCTCCAGCCATGCATCCAGTTGTCCTGATAAAAACCACTGGAGTAACTTATATTTAAGTACTAAGAGGAAATGTGAGAGAGTTGATAGTCCTGATCCATTTACTACGTGTGCGCCTTTCTGTACTATTCATGTTTTCTAGATACAAATTATGGTTGATTTGAGACATAGATCTCCTTTTAATTAGTCCTTAAATCAGTTTCTTCATTTAATGATTCTGAGAGATTGAAGTAGCTGAAGCATATTTTCTTTCACNCAAATAGCTGGCTAACGTCTATTTTGTGGTCCTATCCTATTCTTACAGAGTATACCCTGTTTTATCATAAAACGGGAACATAGGGAAGCACGTGTGAGCTTAAGTCTAGCAGTGGTTCAAGTTTACTAGGATTAAATTTATTGTTCGGATTTCAGTAGCTATTACTGCCATGAGCCTAAATTCAGTAGAGAGTTGACAGATGACATTCATCAGTTTCTCTGTTTGTTTTGAGGTAGTGCCTTCATCCGCTAGTAGCACTTATGTTTTACTAGAGATATCCCTCTCTAGATCACAGATACCTTTCAATGCCNTTCCCTCCTTTACACTCTAAGCCTTTGCTTTATTGAAACCCTTAGTAGTTTCTCACAGCTATTCACACTTCTGTAACTGCAGTCTTCTTTTTATATGATTTCATATTTCACTGATACTTCTGCCATCCATTTGGTCCTTCTTCTTCATTGTTTCTTTGTTTATTGAAATTGTATATACTACAGCCCCTGTGGCCTTGGNTCTCATGTCTTTTTGAACACCCCTCTGAAGATAAGCCTTTGTTAACAGGCATGTGTGTTTATTGTCTGCATTTCCACAAACCTCCTAAANCAACATTAAACCATTTTAGTCTATTTGGCTTATATTGTCCAAATTGCTCTGAACAGATCTGCAAGATTCTGAATCTGAGCAGGGCCACAAACAGCAGTGTGTTAGAAGTAGTATGTACAGTAGTGATTTAGCATAGCTACATTGTTTCTTTCTCCTGCTGTGAGAGTGATCACATCCTGCACTGATATTGTCCCTTCATACTAGCCTATGGAATTAAAAGGAAACGCATGTGTCCCCATAGACTAGAGAACTAGAAAAGCCAGGCTATACAATAAAGGAACATGGAGTTAGAAATGAAGCTGTGCAGTTGTTATCCATTGAGGTTTAGGGCTCCTTGTCACAACATCAGATGGAAAAACCTGGCTAAAACAAAATAGGCANTTGGGCATGTTGTAATCCTCAAATACACATACACACACACACACACACTTAAATAGAGTTATTACATATGTAACAATTAAAAGCAAAGATACGAAATTCCTCTTATTATAAGTAAGAAAAATTATTGCCTATATTATGTAACTGAGAGAAAATATTAAAATCATCAAATCTAGTAATTTGGAAGGTATAAAATTTATGTAATGAAATTCTGCCTATGAACAATCAAATTTAGACANAAAATGTTTTTATGAAGGTTAGTTGGCAAANTGGGTTGTATAAAATGCTATGATGTGTTTAGAAAAAAATTCCTTTCTGTTTTCCAGAAAGAATAAAAAAGGGAATTATAGTTTTGTGTGTCTTGTACTTACATGTCAGAAAATATAGTAGAGTATCATATCTAAATAGAAAACATAAACTGAGAAGTATTTTGAAAGAAAAACTTCAAAAGATGCATATTTAGGTAAAAGACCAAACCATGGGCACAGTCATTAAAACAGACTTTGAAAGAAAAAGTACTAATTGTAAAACATACCAGACCACCCTCTGTCAACAGCCCTGAACAGGTGATTGCATGAAGTCTACTTGTTATATGGCTTCTGGCAAGTCTCTTTACTTAAGCAGAATCACCTGTGAAAAAATAACATATGGAACAGCACCATTGAAGTCAGACATAATAAAAATGCAGGTAATCNAAGGAGAAAAACCATGTCTCAAAAATAATTTTATGAAGTTTTTAACGTACTGAGTTAACTAGTGTTAAATCTGTGAAAATAATCCAACATTTTCCAAAAGTTTGTATTTTTCAAATGATTGCTACTCTTTATTTAAAGACATGTGGTTATTCAATATGTAAAATGGCTCCTGGATCCAAGTTTTTCTGTTAGAAGGAAAGAGTAAGAAAATTCTTTTTAAATGATGCCAATAAAACTAGTTAAAAGGAAAGTCTTGTCAGAAGTCAAGGGCCTTAGTCTGCTGCTGCCTTACTGAGTACCCACAATCCCACAGAAAAGCCCCTGTTCCTCTGACTCTTGCAGTTTTGCTGAACCCACATCTGCAATGCTTCCTGAACCTTAGGCTCAGGAGTGATGTTGTGGATGTGTCAATTGAGGTTAGGCTCCATAACTCTGCATTTTTATTGGTTGTGTCTTTCTGTAGTGCTCTCCAACTGCTGCTAAGAGAAGTTTCTTTGATAAGGAGTGAGGGCTATGCTTATTTATGGAAACAAGGAAAAATGTTTAGAATGTAGTTAAGGANTATGGTGGTTCAATAAAGTGGCAGTTGTACATTCTCTTTCAAAATCTGTAGCTTCACTAGCCTGGTGTAGCTGGATCAGTTTCTACTACCAGGCATGNATTTATTCTTGTTTATCCAGTCTTAAGGTTAATAAGGGATCAGTTGTTTACCACCCGTATACGCATGTCACCACTACTCCTTGGGTTTATTGCATCAAGAGAGTTATTGTTGTNTCTTACAGGCCTCATAGCTGGGTAGGACTAGTTTATATTTTGGGAATCTCTTGACTATCAACTCACAAGAGGTCTTCTCATGCTTAGTATGGGGATTTTGTTAGGTAGTCTATAGCTCTTGTGGGAAACATTGTCAGCCTAGATAAGAAAATTATATTTAAACTATATGTTTGTTTATATACCAACTTATGTTTACTATATAAATTTTAAGTAGATAGTTAATATGATTTTTANGACTTTTAAAAAACCCTTATTATTGATTTACCCTCCTCCCTCCTGCTTCTGTATTTACCCTCCCCCCCACACACTACTTACAGCCCCCATTCTTGTTCTCCCACACCTCTATAATGGTCCTTCCTTATTTTCCTGGGCTCCTGAAGTTACTTCAGGATATGTACTTATATGTGAAGATTTCAATCTAGGAACTCTAATTTCAGAACACCCAACATTTGTCTATCTAAGTTTGGGTTAACTCATTCAGTATGATCTTTTCTAGTTCCATCCATTTACCATGTAAAGTTCATAATTTCATTTTTATTTACAACAAAATAATATTCCTTAGTGTGAGAGTACTTGATTTTCATTAACCATTCATCAATTGAAGGACATTTTGGTTGTTCCCATTTCCTGACTACTGTAAATAGAGTGTCAGTGAACAAAGTTGAGCAAGTATTTATGGAACAGGATAGCAAGTCCTTTAGGGTACAATAATACTACAAGCAGTAGTATTATTGGGGGCATATGGTAGATTTGTTTTTAGTCTTTTGAGGATTCTTGACACTGATTTCCAAAGTGGCTGAGCCAGTTTGTAATCCCACCAACAGTGAATGAGGGTTCCCTCTTCCCCACGCCATGTCCAGCATTTGTTATCAGCTGTTTGTTCATCTTTGCCATTCTGCCTGGGGTAATATAAAAATAGCAACAGACATTTTTCTTCCCTTTCTGATTTTTTTGTCTTTAATGTTTATTTTTATGTATGTGAGTGTTTTGCCAAGATTTATATCTGTTCACCATGTATATGCAATGATTGCAGAGACCAGAAGAGGCCATCACAGCCCCCTGGGATTGGCATTACAGAGAGTTGTGGTCCATCATGTGGGTACTGTGGACAGAATTCAGGTTCTCAGGAAGGGCAACCATTGNTCTAACCACTGAGAAATCTCACCAGCATTCCTTTCTTATTTTTAATTTTGATATTTAGAGCTGTAAATAACCTCCCTCCTAGGGCTGCTTTCAATGTGTTCCAGAGATTTTGTTATGTTATGTTTTCATTTAGCTCCAGGACATTTTTTATTTCTTAATATCTTCTTTAAACCAATTTATAATTCACTGTTTAACCTCCATGTGTTTGTGTATTTACTAGAGATTTGCTTGGTAATAATTTTGTTTTATTTTATTATGATCAGATATTATACTCAAAATTATTTCAATATTTCTGAATTTCCAATTTGTGTGTGTATTCAGAATTGTGTTCAGAATGTAGAAGCATCTATAAAGTATTATAGAAACTTTCANATGCTGCTGAATAGAATCTATATTCTTTGATGTTTGGGTAGAATATTCTGTACATATATTTTAAGTCCATTTAATGTATGGTGTCATTTAATTTTTTATTTTCAGATGAGCTGTGTTTTGAGAAGGTGGAGTATAGAAATTATATACTATTAACAAGTTGTTATTAATCTGTATGGTTAGATCCAGTGTGTACTTTTTATAAAGTTAGGTGCACCACAATTTGGTCCATGTATGTTTAGCAGAGTAGTGTCTTCTTCATTGTTTCCTGGATTAGAATGAGTTAACCCTCTATCACTTCTGATTAGTTTTAGTTTGAAGTCAATTTTGTCAAATATTTGGATGGTAATGTGTGCTTTCTTCCTGGTCCTCCTTGATGGGAGCACTTTTGTCTACTTATACTCCAAGGCTATATCCATTTAAGCATAGGATGTANTTTTTTGCAGATGACAGGTAGGTGGATTTTGTTTTTTGATCCATTTATCCAGTCTTTGTCTTTTGATTAAAGAATTGAGAAAGTTAATATTTAAGTTATTAGTGAAATGTGGTATTGTGTTGTTGATTTTTGGTGTCGTTTTTGTGTTATCTGTNCTGCTTTGTGTTTTAATAATCATGACTTTGTATTTTTTTCTACATTCTCTTGTCTACACTTATTACTCACTGCAGACTGAAATATTGATTCCTATATTTTATTTAGGTGTGTTTTGTTGAATATAAATCTTTTAATGTAGTTTTTATCATGAAAAGTTTTTCTTTCTCTTTCAACTATGGCAAGCAGGTAGTTTTGCTAGGTTTATTAGTCTATGTTCATCATCATGGTCTTTTAGGACTTGGGATCCATTGCTCCAATCTCTCTGGCTTTCAAAGTTTCCACTGAGAAACCATCTGTTTTTGAGATGGGTTTTCCTTTATACACAACTTAATACTTTTTTCTCTCTCAGNTTTCGATACATTTTCTTTATTTTGTAAACTTGATGTTTCAGCTATGATATACTATGAGATTTTCTTTTCTGGTCTTGTTCATTTGATGTTCTTTGTGCTTCTTCAATCTGTATAGTTATGTCTTTGCTAAGTTTGGGTGTGTTTTCTATGATCATGTTAAAATTCTGGTCTGTTCCGTTGATCCCAATTTCATTGGGATTCTTCTCCCTCATCTATTCCTATAATTCAAAGATTTCGTCTTTTATGGTGTCCCACTTTTTTTTTTGTATTTTACTTTCATGTGTTTTAAGTTTTTTCATATTTTTCCCTTATTTTCCTAGATCTTCTACTTTGTCTCTGAGTCTTGATGTTCTATCTTCTGTTTTAATTAATTCTACTTTTAAAGCTTTCCTTTGAGATTTCTAGTTGGGTTATTTTTTTTTTTCATTCTACCTTTATTTTAGATTCAGTCTTCTTCAGNGATTCTATCTCCATATTGAATTCCATTTTCAAATTGTAGATTGTTTTCAGCAGTTCCACCAGCATTTATTCTCTTTGAGTTCATTGAGTTGTTTCCCTTGGTCTTCTTTAAACTCCTAAATTCATTGAAGAAATTTGTAATTTTTCTTCTAAATTATGTGTGGTGGTATTAATCTTGGTAAACGTTTCTCAAGGGTTAGTATGGGTTTTTTTTGGGGGGGGAGAGAGTGGGAAGCAGACTGCCTTGTTACTTTATATTGTTTGCATTTTTGCAGTGATAGGGTGGGCATGTGTACTTCTTTTGTTAGTTCTGTACCTGATGTNGACAGATCAGNTCAGAGCACTAGGCTGAGCCAGCATGTTAGATGTGACATAGGTGAAATGATCCATGTGGATACAAATGAATAGGCTATTGTCCAGGATGTGCATCCTGATCCACACCAGGAGTAGTGTGAGAGATCTGGGTGTTAGTATAGGTGTGTTGATGACTCACCTGTCTAGACCCTAGAGAAGGACGTGTAGGATCTGGATGGGTGGAGAGGCTGGATATGACATGAGGAGCCTGTGTGTAAGGACAGAAACTGAGAGGCTGATTGTGGCACAGGCTAGTGTCACTGTATGTGGGAACCAGGCTAGATCTGGGGTTTGGGGAGGGTTCATGCAGGAGAAGATCAAAGGGAGCACATGGGTAGACTCTGGAGAAGAGTGGTAGTATTAGAAAAAAAGCTACAATAATGCTTATTGTTAGACATTCTGCCTTTTTATGATGTTTAAAGCCGCAGAAGGAACAATGTCTGGTTTAAAGATTGTCACAAAATGATGAATTTACAGAATAAGGCCATTTTGGGTAAGGCACTTAGGATATCTTCTTTGAAGTATGATTTTGTAAAGGAAGAAAAATCAATACTTGTTCCTTAGGCAATAGAGTTATTAATAGATTATTTCCATACATTATCTATCTCTTATTCCTCCAAACTCTAATTTACCACTTTTAATTTGGCATTTGACTTATTTTGAATACAAGAATAAGTGCCCATGATAGTTAGCAAAACAAAACATTAAATGGAAGTGCATGGAGAATTTAGCTTCCTCGTTTGGCTTTTACCATATGAAAATCATGCTTAATATACAAGTTGATCTTTCAGTTAAGTCTTGTAACTACTCTACTGAACAGAGACCCAGAGTTTCTGTCTGTTTATTCAACATGAGCAAAAATACCTAGACTTTTAAAAATAAGTTTCTGAGATTTACAGGTCCCCTCTTTCACAGAAAAAAAAATTAGTGTCTAGCAGCCAAGCATATTTGTTATATTTGGGAAATTATTCACAAATTTAGTTTTTCCATTCTAAGGTGTGACTGACTCAGATAGGTATTTTCTTTGGATTCTGCACAGCAATAGCTAAACCTGTAAGGTATTTTTTTCATGCTATCTACCAATAATTTCTACTAATGGATAAACTATATAGGCATCTACTAAGCCTTTATGATAGTTCAAACTTCACAAGTTTTTGCATATGTTCAAATTTACCAAGCTGTATACATTTAATATATACAGTTTTACATATAAATATTGCTCGACAAAGATATTTTTAAGAGAGCCCACAATTGTTTCTGACATAGAATCATGGCCAAGGATTAAAAAAAAATCGTACGTGGAAGACATAAATGTTTTATTAAAACGTTTCCATTTGTAAAAGGAAATTAAAAAATATGTTGTGGAGGATACTTTAAATTTTTCCTCTTGAAAATGTATAAAATTCTTAGGGTACCTTCATTTGGATATGAATTAGGTTCCAGTAGTAAGATGTAACAGTGAAAGTTCTAGGAGATGACCATGAAGGAGAAACTTTCTTGTGAGCCTGTTCTTTGGAGCAAAGTTTGAAGCTGTGCATCAGCTGTCTGGTACAGGCCCTCCTGCTTTTGCATTGTCTTTTCTTGGTTGCTAAGGAACTATGACTATGCTGCATGCTTGAGGAAACATTTGAGCTCACAAACTGCAGCTTTCAGTGTCTGTTCCCTTGCCTTTTGTGTTAAGGAGGGACAGTGGTAATGGGGATGGAAGAAGGTTTTCTATTTCTTAAGTATCTGTCATGGCCACCTTGGCAGTGACTATCTCTATGATAATGAAACAACTATAGTAAATGTACATGAGAAACCAGTTTCATATTAAGTGTGCAGAGTGATCTTATGTGCAATAAAGGACTTTAGTATGTGTAAATACNAAAGACTACACTCTTTCCATATGGGATCATATAAACAGTCAGAGAATTGCTTTGAGAATTAAATTAAAATTCGGACCTATAGTTATATATTGTTTGCCTCTTCATCTGTGTCTAGAATATATCATTATTTGAAATTTATTACATGGTTACATGACTACATTTTATTTTAGAGTAATTTGTATTTACTTCTTTATTTACATATACTTATATTTGTTTATAACAGATAAGCTAATATTGTCTTTACAACACTGTTTATTATGGTTGTTTTATCAGATAATATTTTGAAGATTAGTACATGAAGGACTGACTGCCCAATCCAATTTTACAGGTGATTAAACTGAGGTTGAAAGTTTAAATGGATCCATTTATTTACTGTCAAATTGAGAGCTAGAAGCTCTAACCAGAAGAGCATAGCTCAATGTACTTTATACTGTCTCACACAGCTAAAGACAAGGAGAAAATTAAAGAGGGAAAAACGAAACAGGAAATGATATTACAGAATGTGGTATTAATTCAAAGATGCATGAAGAATCATTCACATAATTATACCACATTAATCTGTGTGTGTGTCTCTCTCTNTNTNTGTGTGTGTGTGTGTTTATTTATGTATATAACCTGATGCATTTAGAACAACTGTATTTGAACTTTTGAATTTTTCGATGTCAAATTGCCATAGCTAAATGTGAGCACTAGAGCATTTTGGGGAATTAAAAGGAAATTGTGGTAAAATTCAGTCTGAGATTGACTACACTCTTAGATTTCTTTTGTCATTGTACCTAATCATAATGAAGAAAATCTTTTCTTTGGCCTGCGGAGATGGCCCAGAAGTTAAGAAACATTTCTGTTCTTTCTGAGGACCCAAGTTGGTTTCCCACCTGCTCACAGACTGCTCACAATCACCTGTAACTCCANCTCCAGGGATTCTGATACTTTCTTCCCTCCACAAGCATCTACACTCACATGCAGNTAGCCCCCCCNCACACACACANATACACACACATGCACGAGCACAGACACATACACACAAACACACACACATACACACACACACATAATCAAAAATAAATCTTGAAAAAAGAAATTATTGCCTTACTTCTTTTCTCAAAGTTTTTCTTGTTTTTTTTCTGTTTCTTCTGAAAAGTCATGTAAACTCTTTCATATAATTACCTTTTAAATTAACATTGGCACCCTTCCCTATAATTAAAGCAATTTTCTTCTCAGGAGTCAGGTTTTCATATATATATATGCTGTCTCTTATACACATCTAGATGTGTATAAGAGACAGATATATATCAGTGTCTAACTGGGCACTTCTAAATATCCTACAATGCATAGAATTGTAGGCAAAAGTTTGTCTGGTCTGGTCCCGTTTCTGCCCAGCTCCCACGGCCGCTTAGACCCAAATAAACACACAGAGGCTTANATCATTTTTAAACTATGGCCCTGGCAGGCTTCTCGCTAGCTAGCTCTTACATCTTAAATTAACCCATTTTATAAATCTATGTCGCCACGTGTTCCACGTGGCTTTACCTGTGTGTCATTACATGTTGTTTTCTGGACGGCAGAATGGCGTCTCCTGACTCAGCCTTCCTCTTCCCAGAATTCTCCTTGTTTATTTATCCTGCCTATACTTCCTGCCTGGCTACTGGCCAATCAGCATTTTATTTATCAATTAATCAGAGCAACACATATTCACAACATACAGAACAATATCTCCATCATTTCTCCTTTTCTTTCTATTTGGAAGGAAGGTTTTAACTTTAATATAGTAAAATTACATAAAACAAAACAGTTATCTAGTAAGACTTGTAGCTATAATATCTACTTGTATTTGGCAAAATTAAAGAAAATATTTCATCTATCCTATATTTGTGAGTTTAAAGTTTATATCTAATTTATATTTTATTATAACTAAGGAAAACTATAATTATAATTATTTAGTTTTTAACTATATCAAAGACCTCAGAAGGATATAATACTACCTAAGTAAACAGGAAGAATATTGTAAGCAACTTTTTATAAAATCTAGAATGACAGAGACATCTGGCTACCTGGACAGCCACCCAAAGGTTTTTTGTAATGTTGGGGCATCCATTTTTTAGCCTACAGGCCTAGAGTCTCTCAGTCACTTTTTTTTGTGTCCTGTGGAATGTCTGTAGTCTCTTCTGTGAAGCAGGAACCAGAAGGACCATCTTATCTTGTAAAGTTTAGTGGTTATCTTTTTATGGGTCTTGCATGTCCAATTTACATAACATTTTTTTAAGCAGTCCAGGCAAGAACAGTTTTTTGTCTAAATGGTTATTTTTGTCAAGAAGATAAACTCCATATGGAGTGTCTTTGATGTCCATCTTTGTTTTTGAAGTAAATCGGTGTTGACAGGAGCAGACATGTTTTACTGTCTAGAAAGTCTAAGTTTTTAAAACATTTTAAATGTTATATTTTGTAGGTCTTTGAAGTGATTGAAGATTACCTACCTAATTGAAATATATCTATATATACCTGGAAAACTTAACATGACAATAAGTTTGATT
>LZPO01067688.1:0-13643 GCA_001675575.1 Neotoma lepida
AAGAAAGAAAGAAAGAAAGAAAGAAAGAAAGAAAGAAAGAAAGAAAGAAAGAAAGAAAGAAAGAAAGAAAGAAAGAAAGAAAGAAAAGAGGGAGGGAGGGAGTCACCAATAACTTCAGCCAGAATTTTTGACAGAAGCCTAACGAGAAAGTTTATTTTAAAATATCTAAAATTATCTAATTAATTAAATAGGTAGGTATCAAAGAAGAACCAATGTTTTCTGCAATNAAACTACACAACAGTAAATAATTTACTGAAAAATAATTAAAAATTCTTCTCATGAATATTACTAAATACTAGCATATTGATAAAAGATTAATTGACTTTCACAAATAATCCTTAGTTAAAACAACTCAAGCAGCAAGAAGTAATTACAAAACATGAATTACTAAGCTAATAGTATAGTTTTGCATTTAGTTTCATCCATTAAATTAAGCAAGTGAGTAATTTTGCTTCAAAGGAGACTTCAAGGAATATATCAGTAGTATTAAGATGTGACAACAGTATTTAAATTCCATAAAACTTATTACAAGGAAAATGTATACCCTGACATTTCCTTAATAGTAAAAGAAAAGCATCCATAATAACTAACCGTAAAAGAAAAGCATCCATAATAACTAACCTTTCTTTCATCGTTTTCAGTAGACAAAGTGCCTATAACACATCACCTATGCTGATATCCAGCCAGTGTAATGCACGCTATTTATTTCTATCCCATGAAAGGCAGTTCTGCCCACAGGCATAAATGCTGCAGCCCACGTCTGACACTTGGGAGCTTGTGGCTTTGGGCAGTTATTTAAACTTGTCTGAATCTCATTTTCCTCATATGTAAAGAGTGAATGTTTCTCTATTTTCTAGAGTTGTTACAAACCTTAAATGAATGAAGGTCTGTGAAATGCTTAAATAGCTAATTAACTATGATTACTACAGATGAAATGGGAGTATTGGTGAAGATGTGGGAAACTGGGACATTTGCATGGTGTTGGTAAGATTATACAATGGAGAGTGTTTTGAAACTCCAACAACTGGAAACTGAACTACCATATGATCTAGTGATCCTACTTTAGATTATTTATTCCAAAAAAAACATACTTATACATTCATGAACTCTGCAACGTTAGTCATAACAGTCAAGAAACACAAGCAGCCTAAATGACTATTAATAGGTCATTTAGACTTCATTGAAAAATGTGATGCATGCACATGTGAAAATGTACGCAGGAAATATCATTTACATTTATAAGAAAATCTTGCATTACAACAATATGGGTGAACTTTAAGATATACAAGTGAAATAACCCAGCCATAGAGGGAGAAAAACTACATGGTCCCACTTACATCTAGACTTCAAATTAGTTAAATCCAGGAGTAGAAAAATGGCTGTTGTAGACTTGGAGAACAGGAAATGCAGAGTTGCTGCCCNAGCAATCACATAAAGTTTTAACTGTGCAAGATGAACGAGTACTGGATCTCTACTGTACAATGCTGTGCCTGGGGTTAACAGCACCCCATCGCACACTTAACGCCTGTCTGAAGTGCACATATCATGTAAAATTAAAGTTCATTGAATCTGAGTTAATGAACAGCACAGTCAGGATTCAAATCCTAACCTGTTACCTAAGATGCAGTGATTCTTAACAAGTGTAAAATCCATTCTAAATTAAGAACAGTAACATGCTTTTCCTGAAGGANCGGAGACTCTGAGGCAGACTAAGGCAATAATGNCATCACTACCACACTGATCTGAAATTTTACTCAGGTGAAATAAAGACATTAATATCTAACCTATAAGATAATTTAATTAAATGGAAACAACTTCTCTGAGACCATGTGGGGAGAGTACACAAAGCCAAGATTGATTATTTGCTTTTACTACAAATACTTGAGGTTCTAAAGCAGACAACATTGTAGTTCCAGCACAAGAAGGATCCTACTAGTTTGTTCCCTTATTGCAGAAGACACACNATTGTTAACAAACTTGAATGTCATATATTCTGGTGTTATTAGAAGCCTGTGATAAACAGTAAAAAAATCACTTCAGCTGCTTATGTATCATGTATATTTTTTTCTAATGAAAAAACTAAGATTGCTACTCCATTCTAAATGCTTAAGTGTAAAAACATATTTTTCCAGAATTAGAAAATCCTGTCAACCCAGGCATTGGTGGCATGTCTTTGATTCCAGCACTAGGGAGGCAGATCTCTGTGAGTTTGAGACTAGCCTGGTCTACAGCATGAGTTTCAGGATAATCAGGGCTACTCAGAAAAGACCCTGACTCAAAAAAGGAAGGAAGGATGGAAGGAAGGAAGTTACTTCTGTCAGTATTATTAAATATTAATTACAAAATTAATTAAATACAAAAATAATTGCATTCAGTGTGACAGATTAGCACTGTCACAGAAAACTAAACTGTCCAAGATCTTTAAACTGTGTAACCACTAACATTTATATTAAGGTAGTAGTTCTCAACCTTCCTAATGCGGGGACCCTTTAATACAGCTCCTCATGTTGTGGTGACCGCCCCTAGCCATAAAATAACTGTAACTTTGCTACTGTTATGAATCACAATGCAAATATCTGTGTTTTCTGATGGTCTTAGGCGACCCCTGNGAAAGAGTCCTTCCACCCCCAGATTGAGAATCGCTGTATTGAAGAAACAAATTTTCAAGAAATACATTAGAAATAAAAATGTCCATATATAAACCTTTTAACACCTAAACACACATGAAAATTTAAACAAAATACACATGCTTGTGACATACATCCTCTATGGTATTAAAATCCACAAGCATCTAATTGTCAATTCTACCGCTAAATGAATCGGTTACGGAGAACTCTTTCCCTGGTTTTCTAAATCACAGTCTCAGTTTTTATAAGGGTCAGTGATCAACACCAAGTGGTTATTTAGTAGATGCTATCATTTCAGTGCAGACAGACTATGACACCTGTGAGCTGCTGGGTTCTGAAGCCAATTACTATGTAAAAATTAAAATCTAAAATTGATTTGGCCAATAAAACTTAATGACTTCATTGTTTTAAAACATCTATATTTTATTTTGATCAGTACATGAATTAGACTCTTAGCACTACCATAATATAGTACCGCTAATTGTACAAAGCAATATACATTTATTCTCTCCCAGTTTGGGGTCCTAAAATTCCTAAAGGTTCTACAGGAGGATCTTCCTGTGGCAACACTAATTCTTGGTGCTTCTAGGCTTGGTGCTTCATAACCCCAAACTCTGCCTCCATTATTACATGTTCCTTTTCCTGTGCATAGCTGTGTCACTTCCTCTTGGC
Organism: Neotoma lepida; assembly: GCA_001675575.1. Classification (NCBI taxonomy): domain Eukaryota; kingdom Metazoa; phylum Chordata; class Mammalia; order Rodentia; family Cricetidae; genus Neotoma; species Neotoma lepida. Next base: position 3,300 of record LZPO01067688.1, read on the forward strand.
ATAAGGACTCAAGCCACACTGTATTGAAACTATAGTAGTCCAATCTGTCTGTGCCTTTAGTACTTAGATTTGCAAAAGTCTATTGCTAAATAAAGTCATTCAGGGTTATAACANGCATGAATTTGGAAAGGGAATGGTATTATTCAAAGTGNTATAGTAACTTTATGTTTATTTGTGAATTTTAATATTTAGAGTATATTTAAGCTATAAAGTTCTGTGATTCCATAATTATGTGACCAAATGAACCTATGTCTAATACAAATATACACATTATATATTTCCCAAAATTATCAATTTTCTGATGGATAAAACATTACCAAAANAAAAATCCAATATACAAAAACATCAGTATCACCTTGTAGCTGTCCATGTAGATCATTAATTGTGACCTAAGCCTAGGAAAAAGTAAGAGAAGAAACTGTCTATGTGTTGTGTGCATTTACCCAGAGATTAGAGAACATTGGAGAANGAAGAGAAGACTCATTACTCCTGAGTAGAAACCCTGGAGTGGAGCTGCTGAGTCACAAGGTAAATTTCAAGTTTTAAGCAATCACAAACTGTCTTGTAAAAGTGACTGTAATTTTACATTTCTGCCAATAATGAATGGGCATTGTAGCTTCTCTGTACCATTGCCAACACTTGGTATTGTCTTTTTTATTATATTCATTTTAATTACATTATAATTGTAGCTTGCATTCCCCTAGTGACTAATGATGTACCAGGTAGTCTGCTTGGTGCAGATATTAAAAACTGAATAATACATAATCCCTGTCCTTAAAGCACTATCAATATTATTATGAATCATCTCATTCTAGAAAATATAAGACTAATTGCATTCAATTTAACAGACTAGCACTACCATAGTCTAGCTAAGCAGGCTTCCAGGAGGCTTTCTTTATATGGTTACTGTCATCGATAAATATTAAAAGAAAAAAGTCAAGAAAATCTACTGATTAAAAGTTAGCCTTGTTGTTGTAATGCCTTTCAGTACTTACCTATAAATAAAATTTAAAAGAAAATANATATTTTGTGCATAATACATGCACACATGGTTTACATCAGTGACATTCATAGCATCTAACTCTTAACCCCTTTGGTAAATGAATTACTGAGAATTCTATGAAAGTGTTGAAGATAACTTCAGCACACAGTGAAATCATATCTTNTACTAAGTGGCTTTAGAAAAGCTGAATATACTTTCTATGAACAAAGAGTTTTGTTGAGATCCAACTAAACAAAGCCCAAGGTTGTACTGTAGTCTTCAATTTATCAAGTGTTCCTTTAATATACTTCAGATTTTTAAAGCAATCATGTAAGACATTCTCTCAGTGACTTCATTGTCTTTGAAAGGCATTTGCAATAATAGAGAGCATAATTATATTTAAGTTTCCTCAGGGGAAAAATGACCATTATTATTTTAGAAGAATTTCCANAAAGATGATTTCAACACAATAGCATTTTCTAGTGAATGATATCAATCATTTTGCTAGCTTTAAAAAAAAATGCCAAGTGGGCCCTGTAAAATGAGGTTGAGGCAGATGATAGGGTATCCAGTAATCAGAAATCCTGAATACTCTTGTTTGATAAAACTGAATGACCTTTATCTCTCAGCTTCTGTGATTGCAAAACCATACAAATGAGTCANACACATGAATATGTTTTCTTTAACGTTTGGTTAAAGATAACTTTTTAGTCCCTCAATAGTCTACCTGTGAACTCCATCTAAAGTCAAACTAGAACAAAAAGTCTAGAACTTTCAAATTATATACAAAACCAAAGAATATTAAGTCTCTATAAAGAAGAAGAGATACTGAGTCTATGTCCATAAGAACCCCATCATAGACACAATATCAGACTACCCTCTAAATTCCTAACTCTCTATCTATACATTAGTGCAACTCTCATAACCTCAACAGAGAAGTTTCTTTGTGCAGTGACAGCAGTTAATGCAGAAACTCACAATTGATCAAATTGCAGAGAATAAATGTCAGTGAGTGTTCAGCCACAATGAAACACCTGTATCAATCCCTCCCCAACCTTAACCATGAGGCTCTTGACAGTTGGTGGCTTCTGTGGGAGGGAGAGTGGGTTTTATTTAAGGGGATAGCCCCTGGTAGGTCAACCATGCTTCAGTAGGTGGCTCCACACCNGTGAATATATGGATAACTCCATGGGTTATTTAGAGAGAGAGAAAGAACAAAGAGGTCATGAAGTTGTTGGAGGAGTATGGGAGAAAGTAGGTGAATATGATCAAAACAAATTGAATAAAATTCTTAATTAATAAAAATACTTTTTAAATTCCTGAATAAAGATGGGAGGGCTGACACAATGCCACATTGAATAGATCAAAATGTGAAATTATATTTTTAAAGATGAAAAAAAGAACTGGAAATTTTAAGAGTTCTACATATGAGAATAATTATTAGCAAGGCCTATAGTAAAATCTCATTTTCAGTCATTTATTCATTATATAACTACTTAAACACAAACTGTCACCCTCATGTTGGCTGGCATTTCCTTGAAAAGAACTTTCTTTTCTTTCAAAAAGCTTCTGGTTTAGTTAAGAAAAAATTACAAAAGTAGAGTTTTCTAAGAGCAAGAAGCTGGGCACATACTTCCTACCAGATAGAATCTTTACATAGATTATCTCAGTCGATCCTCACAAGGAACCGGTGCCTTATCATTACCATTTNATAGATAAGGAAAGGACTTAGAGACCTAACTCATACTATCTGAATCATCTCTAACTGAATCAAGCAGCCTGGATCCCTAAGCCCCAGCTATCAGGACTTTTGCACATAGCTATAAATAAAGGATGCCCCAAAAACTGAAGACAAAAGTCTTACAGCAGGCAGGCTGGGGCAGCATGCGGGCTTGCCAGAGTCAGCAAAGGCTTCAGAGATTTGCTCTGAAAATCAGCAGGGATTTTCCAGATGGAAAACAATGAAGGAACATTCCCGGTTGTGGGCAAATGTATTAGAACACTAAATGTTCAGGGAAGTGAGGAAAGCAACAGTTGTATGGGTTTCCAANAGCCGCTGTAACAAGTTAGCACAAATCTTCTGGCTTACAGCAACACAAGTCATTCACATCTCTGAAGGAAAATGTCTAAAATTAGCATGCTCAGCACAAATCAAGGTGTCAACAGTCATTCCCCTTCAAAAGCTTTAGGGGAAGTTCATTCCTTGACTCTTTTAGCACCTAATGGATGTCAANATCTATTGTCTTCTGCCTTATCACTCCCATTTTCAAACCAAGCACCTTGGAATTTCCCTGAGTATATAAAAATCTGCCTATGCTTCCTTCCCTTTTGTAAGGATACAGATGACTANNATGAAGGCCCANCCAGATAACACAGTGCAATCTCATCTGATCTTTTCCAAATAGGATAACAGTGTTTAGGCTGTAAGGATTAGGACAGGTACTGAGGGGGCTATTTTTCACTCTAGCTCATGAGCCATGGAGGAGTCTATGACTTCTATGAAAGTAGAGTCATGAAGGCATGACAGGAAGAAAGACAGCCAAAGATGTTGAGGTTAAGTAGGCGATGATAACTGCATTGGTTAAAGAGATGGGTTGATCTGATCCTAAATAATGGGTAATATTGACGGGTGTTGGTTTGCAGTGTGACACTGATATTTGTAGGTTACTTCCACAGCTAATACTGGAGAGAAATTACAGGAGGCAGGAAATTGTTAAGCTTCTTAAAAGTTGTAGGTAAAGTAAGGAATAGATAAGGTGTGAGGATGGCTACTATAAGGAGAGTAACAGTTGATTACAGCGAGTGCAGAAAGGAATTTAGGAAAACTCCTGAATTTCCAACTGGGACAAGTAGATAGACAATAAGGATGATAACTGCAGTTGGGAATATGAATTAAAAAAGAAAAGCCACAATGTTCAATTACTGTGAAGAGGTGGGATTCTGCAGAACAAAACACCCTAGGCCATCTTCAACCCCAGTAACCATTCTGTGCCCACCCCAGTGCCTGACCTAACAGCTATCCTGCTGAGTAGGAGGCAAATCGTCTCGGAATGTACAAATAAGCCATTAGTTTCCACCAACCCAAAGGCTGAGAATGTCATCAGANTGCACTGAGGCCTATAGTTGAGACTCCNACACTTTGCTGTAAACCCACGTTCCTGATGGTCCCACTAATGTGTTTTAAAAGTGCCTTGACTTATGCCTTTCATTGTTCTATAACTCACAGTGTCTCAGGGAACCACTTCTACTGTGGAACATTGTTTTGGGGGTAACCTGAGTGTATGTTTGCGGCCATGGTCACTTATATTTGGCTCAGAATAAACTACCTCACTACCTCATGATTCCTTTGAGGTAAGAGCCATGGTGTGTGTGTGTGTGTGTGTGTGTGTGTGTGTGTGTGTGTGTGTATTTTGCATGAACAGAAAATACCAGAGGCAGTGTAGAGGGGAGAGAGAAGCTTCACTTCAGATCTGCTGGAATTATCTATGTGTCCCCCAGACTGAGAGACCGATAGATGATCTGATAGGCAAATATGGAATACAAAAGAAGCAACTTAACACATACACCTCGAAACATGGAAACATCCATTTACATNTGTAGATCTTTGACTATGAATAGGCTGAAGATATCAAATAAATTAATACTAGCAACTGCCTCCCTCATGGATGCTAATATGTTCTAAGGAAGTCCTTCTAGAATATAATGTTTACATTATTTNGATGCCTCAACCTGGTCGCTGATGAGTTACAGCCATCTATATCATATCTAATTAGTTAATTTTCCTTAGACATTGTGTGCACCAATTTAGAAATTTATCTTATTAAAATCATCCCATAGCAAACCGTGGTCAGTGCTCTATTAGTCTGATTACATACACTGTGAGGGTCCCAGTGCTAGGGAACTCATAAATGCTGAAGAGAACTGCCAATCCCAAAAGGCTTTGAAGGAGAAAAACATCACTTATATGAATCTTTCTAGGGGATTTTATGTGAAATAAAAAAAAATTATCTTAGCCAGTGGTCCTTAGAACTTTTTCATCCTACACTGCCTAAAGTACATCATTTCTTTTACAAAAACTACATTGAATAACCACAGTAATTTAGGGCTGCTAAAAGAAGAGATTATCACCTCTCTGAGAGCACAGGGGACATTGAATAAACATTGAAAGGGGGAAACACCAGGCAAAGACTGGAGAACAAGAAAGCTACAGGGAGACTGTGGATCCTGAGGGTTTGACAAGCGGGTGCTCCTGCGACCATCACATCACTATTCATAGATGTGTGTTCTGGGCCAAAGAATCCTGCTCTGAGGAACAATGCTTCAGCCATTAGCCGCAGGAGACATCAATCATGCTTTCCAAGACACAGTTAGCTCAGGAGGGAATTCAAAACTTAACTGGGTCAAAATTGCTTCCAAGCAGGTTTCCCCCTAATCTAATCGAAACTAAAACTTGAGAGAAACCAAAGGAATTCTATGTTCCTTCAAATTCTGGTCTCTACCTACATCTTCAATCCTATTTTAATCGATTTTATTTTTCAANTACAAAGTCTTTTGGTCCAATGTAATGCAGTTATGCATTGCTTTAGTAAGACATTCAAATGCCTGCCTACAGTCGCATATTACNTTCTGCCAGTAGCTTCTTTTCTACATTCCCTCCACTTTCAGAGTTCAATCTTTGGCTTGGGTCAGACTTAGCTCATGAGAACTTGATGGAACCAAGCCGGATAGCAGTCATAATGTCTCTTCAATATTCCTGCCNTCTCTACAGTAGGCTTGGAGGTCAATGAGGATGAACCCTCCCTCATGTTGGCTTTGAGTCCCTTGGTAGCACCAGGAATGTAAACATTATGTTTGCTATTTCTTTGGATTTTAATTACCATTTAATTGCCATTTTAATGAGCATATACAAAGCCAGAGGTATCTGGGCTTTGTTAAAAAGCAAGCTGCTTCATCTGGGTGAGAGAAATGGAATCTTAGTTTGAAGTCTGGCCCTACACAAGCCAAGACATCACATATTATTGTCACCTCAGTTTTAAGTCCTCTCCCTGGGCCTGCAGAGACAGCACTGGCTGCTTTTAACCAGGAGGAACTGGGTTTGGTTCCCAGCACCCACATGGGGACACACAGCCAGCTATTATTCCAGTTCCTGGGGAACTTGACTGGCTTCTACAAGCCCTGAATGTATGTATGTGGTGCACTTACATGCAGGCAGAAGAACACTTACATTTTTAAAAACAGAAAAAGAAATTTAAGAATAGAGCTAATCCACTGGGCCTATTAATCGCTGGGTTATGAGTCCATTCTTACTTCCTGAACCATGATTTACCTGAAGATATGCTAAGCAGAGGGGAGAACTAATTCTATCCTTTCAAGGGGTCCTGTATTTACCAGCATTTCCATCATGTAGCACTGCTTTGCCTGCCAGCTCTTATGAGTCCCAATTCAGACAAGTCAGAACTCTAAGCCACCAAGTCCAGACTCAGAAAAGAGTAACTTCGCCTTTACCTTCTTTCTATGGGTGAGAGTTCTTTCCCATACTGGCCAAAGCCCAAACGTGCTTTTCCCAACACTCTGGACTTTTTCACTTTTCTCTGAGGCTGCCCTACCCCACCCCTACCATGCGGCAGCTTGCCGGCCTCCAGTGCTAATGCCCATTTTGAGCATCTTTAGAGCTTACCTACCAACCCACCTGGAGTTTTGCGTGGACCTCCTTGTTTATAGCATGAAAANCACTGAGTCTGCTTGAAGCTTCTATGACAAATAAGACAGCAGGTGCTGGGGTGCTCGAGCCAGCTGGAACTAGCCTTCAGACTCNCCCACCTCATTGAAAACATATACAGTTGCACTGCAATGAGGAGTCCATCAGATTATTTTAAATATGTATTTAAAAATAATTTCATGAAGACATTAGAGACCGAATCCTCAGTGAGGTACCACGAGTGGATGGAGTTCATAAGGAAGACTGGCGTGACTTGAGGAGCCGTGGAATAAGACTAAGATGTGTCCAGGAACTTATTATTTAAAACAAGACTAATGAGGGACTGATTTTTGATTTTCAAACCAAACCATTATTTCTATGATTAAGCACTTAAATTTTCATAAGTGAGGAGCTCTCATTTAAATTTTCTGAATATCTATACTAACTATATTTCACTGGTAAGAGTATACTATAGAATTCATGATTTAGCACTCAGGAGGCTTATAGAAGATGATTAGAGAAAAATTNTCAATTAAAAAATACCAGCAGTATTTAGTTGGATTTGGGAAGTGTGTTCTGAACAACTTTTCTTAAGCCCAAAATAAATTCATAAAATGTATGGGTTTGAATAAAACAGAAATGAGGTGTAAATGAGCCAAGTTCTTATGTTAAATTTGATAGCTGTCACTTAAATGAAGGCATGATGTACTCTGATTGGCACAGTTTTCTGTTTCATTCTATGACAGAAAAGTGGCCTACGGCTTCTTAAGTAACAACCCCCCCCACACACACACACATATACACACAGAACCCATCGTGCACTGGGCACAGTTGTAAGCACTTCCTATATTTTCTCTCATTTTATATCCCTAACAACTTCATGAAGTAGTAGAGCGACTGACACAGAGTTGAAGAAATTGGTCCAAGGTCACACAGCTGGTGAGGAACAAGTCCAGTCTCAGAGATGGCTTTAGCACTGAATACATGCCAGACATGAAGCCATGCTCTTTGTTCTGTTTCCTCATTTCAATATGATGTTTTAACTTGATTTTTAAGATTAGATCAAGGGTAGTTTTTTCCCTATGTTTATTTGTATCACATGTGAGCACAGTCTTTACTCCATTGTGACTCTCTAATATATTTAGAATAAACTGGGTTTCGTCTGAAAAGTTAAGCAATTATTCAGTGCTAAAAGATGGGTAACTTCTACTGCTCTGGTCTGTGTCAATTAAGCATCTGTAGGAGGCAAAGCAGGTCCTAAAGAGATGTCAGGAATCTAGCTCACCCACAGCCCCATGGAAGACAAAGAAAACCTTCAGGGAATAAACGGACCAGGTGTTGGGTAACACAGAGACCTCTGATGGAAGCACAGTAAGGATTCGTTCTCTGCTTAATAAGTGTCTGTTGTTGATTGCTTTTACTCTTTACTCTTTGGCTCTACAGGGGGCCCGCCACCCAGCTCCCAAACAAATCACATGGAGGCTTATTATACTTATAAATACCCGGGCTTGGCTTGGCTTGTTTCTAGCCAGCTTTTCTTAAATTAGCCCATCTACCTTTTGCCTCTGGGCTTTTACCTTTCTTTATTTCTGCATATCTTTTCTTTACTTCTTACTCTATATGTGTAGCTGGGTGGCTGGCCCCTGTTGTCCTCTCTCCTTCTTTTCTTGTACCTCAATCCCTCCTTTTTGCCTTCTATTTATTCTCTCTTCCTACCAGCCCTGCCTATCCTTTCTCCTGCCTTGCTATTGGCCATTCAGCTCTTTATTAGACCATCAGGTGTTTTAGACAGGCACAGTAATACAGCTTCACAGAGTTAAACAAATGCAACATAAAAGAATGCAACACATCTTTACATGATTAAACAAACGTTCCACAGCATAAACAAATGTAACACATCTTAAAATAATATTCTACAACAGTCTGTGGTACAGCATGGAATAGAAGGAACTTCTCTGCAGCCTTACTACCAACGTTAACCACTTCTACACTGGAGACTCACCTTCATGCTCATTTTCAGAGTACCGCAGAAGACATTCTCAGTGAAGAGAGCCTGCTACCTCTCACCAAGTAGAATTCACCTGTAGATGTTCTCAGCTTTTTTAAACACTNTCTTTTCTTTTGCAGATAGCGTATCTATGACATTGCTTCTATTGGATCTCTCTGTTTGGTGTATGTCAAACNAAAAGTTACTCTACAGTGACCACGTTTATAGCCTTCATCATGTTTCTTCCATTGCTCATTTTTTCTTTTCCAATCATAAGCTTGGAGCAACACTCTCCGGTGCTCCAGAATTCACAAAGTGAAAATGTGTGTGTGGTGTGTGTGTGTGTGTGTGTGGCTTTTTTGTTGTTGTTGTTGATGTATGTGTGTATGAGATGTTGCATGTGCACATGCATATATATGTGCAGGCCAGAGGTTCACATCAGTTTTCCATTATTTCCCTCCACCTTATTTTTTTAAGATGAGTAAATCACTGAAGACATAATTTGTTTCCCTTTCATACCACTTTAATGGAAATTAACATACATAAGTACATAGGTATTTTTAAAGAAAGCTCGTATGAGAGCAACATGTTCACAAAGATGAGCATATAGCAATGTTTCTCAACCTGTGGGTCATGACCCCCTTGGGGTCTAATGACCTTTTCACAGGGGTCATCTAAGACCACTGGAAAACACAGATATTTACATTATGATTTGTAATGGTAGCAAGATTACAGTTATGAAGTAGCAATGAAAATAATTTTAAGGTTGGAGGTCATCACAACATGAGGAACTGTATTAAAGGGTAGCAGCGTTAGGAAGGTTGAGAACCACTGGCATATAGGGATCTTGCTCATCATTAACAATAGAGAGTAAGGGAAGATATAGGAATTGAGTCTGATGAGCACAAGGAAGGCAATACACTGGTAGTGTTAAATAACAGAACCCTGAAAAANNTGGCTTCCATGGTGGGTAAGTCCTAGGAGATTCATCCAAAAANATCCTCTTGTGGNAAGTAGACACTTGGNTCTACAATCTAGTCTATGATATGACAGGCAACTTCTTACTCAGCCCTAAGAGGAATGGTTGAAACTGGAGCATTTATGATCACAANTAAAGTATATTTAAATTCTTTCTATAAGGTATTTGATTGCCTTGTCATATTGACTACATGGTGATATATTTCCTCCTCTAGCAACATGAAATGATCTGTCTTGAGGTAGGGGAGCTACATTCAGAAGTGAAATAAGTCTTAGGGATTTCTTAGCTATGGCATGTTACTAAAACACAAAATAAGTTATGAATAAATTACAAACTTAGTTATCAAAAAACANTCCGTCCCTAAAAANCTTTTCCAGCATATTTTAGGTAGCCATCTGTCCACCTGTTGCAATGAAAAATGGCACATCAAAGACCTGNAAGGTTTTGTAATTTCCCTTCCACATTCAAGTGACAATGACAAATTGCTCGAGTTCCNGCCTTGTATTCCCATCATGACTACATGTTTGAAAAATCAATANATCACTTGTAGCCAAGAATTCCAAATGCAGCCTACAATTCACTGNATTTTTCTCTACCTTACCACTTACTTTCATTATTATCATCCATTTTCTCTCTATCTCTTCACTTACTCTCTCTCAGTAGCTGAATACCATCCTTACATGACTATATCTATTCCT
>LZPO01067692.1:0-13517 GCA_001675575.1 Neotoma lepida
AAAAAAAGACAGTTTCAATACAAGAGCTATGTGTTATTAATCTGCTATAGCTCATACTAGACTAGTATTTGCTTTATTTGCTTTGACATGTTTTATAAAATAAACTTCAATGAGACTATACTTCCATATCAAAATTATCTAATGAAGGTTATTAGCAAAGGCCATTATGAAATGAATTATATAATCTTATTAGGATTGGCTAAAATGTATATGCCCAGTTTCAACGAGGCAGTAATTCTGTAAAAATTCATAAAAGTTAACTATCAAATACAAAGAATTGGACAAAGAATTTTGTTTAAATAAATGCAGATACAGTAGGAATCTTATATTGGTTATAAGATATAATGTGACCTCAGATACAGTGGGAATCTTTCAAAAAGTAAGAATTTCTATGAATGTGGGCACATTTGTCATGTCAAAATCAGATGCCCCAACAACTGAACTTCAATATTTCCTTCATGTCTTGTTATGAAGTCAACTCACCTATAGAAAACCCATTGCTTCTTTATATGAGACGGCTTCACACCTTCCCTGTTTCTATTCACCTTTATTCATCTATCCATCTCTGTTTCCCCAGTTCTAGGGATCAAATCTAGATCTTTGTGCAAGCCAGGAAAACACTCTTCTACTGACCTCTGTCTTCACTGTCAACCTTGTATCTATGAAATTTAATAGCAATTCTGTTTTAAGTAATGAATTCCAATTATTTTGTCATTCTTACTACAGTTTTGTGTCTCTCTTATGCTGACAAAGTCATCATCACTGTTTCATTTTTCATCACCTCTTACATATAACCATCTTGTGANATAATTTATCACCCCACCATTTTCTTTAAACTTCTCTCCTCAAAGTCTGCAGTAAATTAACAATGGCTAAATTTAGTTACCTCTTCTTGATCATCTGATTCTCCTCACTTCTAAAATGACCTCTGCTATCATGACTTTTTGCTACCTGCCTGCTCTGCTTCTTTGGGCTTCTTTCCTGGATTTCCTTCATTACTTTCAGCCCTACCATGCTGCTAATTCTAAAATTCCATCAATTTTTCTCCAGATGAAGAAAAAATGTATTGGCTGACCATGGTCTTTTTAGACGATTTGCAAATCTTTTCTCTGGCTCCTGTCTATTTGCCTTAAATATCTGTGCAACTGCTGTGGAAATGCTGCATTTAATATGCTTTGGGCAGGCAAGCCACCCTTTCCCCTTGGTTCATTCCTGGTCATTCTCCTTCTCTCCTTGGCTCAAGGCTCAAGGTTACTTTAGTTTCCTCTCCTCTGCCCCTGAACTACCTATACTCAGTAGAAAGACGAACAATGTTAACTCTCCCTCAAAGCCACAATTTGTATCTGACCCTTTCCTGCCTATCCAATGCCATTAAAGTAGTTTAGAACAATATTTGTTTCCCAGACCCACCTAAATGATCTTCATTATTCTTTCCTCTTGTGACATATATTATATACCATAGGAACATTAACTTCTAAATCTCCTACTGTTGGGCCAGTGACCGTTGCACTGAAATACCTACTCCTCTTACACTGTACTTCAAGAAACTAACATAGCTTCTTCATTACAATAAAATTTAATCAGGGACTATATTTTATCTCTCCACCTTCATTAACAATAAGCATATGTTATCTTGTATATGCTAACCATTCAATGTACAATGCAAATTTGATGAATTTTGAGGTGACTCAATTCTGTCATAGAGGACAAGATCAAATAAATAAGGCATAAGGTTAAGAGATACAATCAAAACAGACACAGGTTACATTAAGCATGTTAATCATGAAAAAGCCAATATGAGAAACAAAATCAGCATTGGTAAGATATGTTAACTAATCCAATAAACCCCCTAAGACATGTCAGAGAAAGACAGGACAAGTGAAAATATGATGGAGCAATCCACATTGCTTCCAGACAGAAACAGAGTGAGGAGATATAATCAGGATCATATTACCTTGGGACTGACATTTTGTCAAATCTCAGTTTGTCTGCTTATATTTGCCGTGGCCCAAATGAAGGAATCTTTAACCAATGACCCACAACATATTCCTCTTTTAGAAAAGCACAGAGCTGCGTCAGTCCTGCCACAGGTGTAGAGCATTATAATTTCAGGAAAGCAAAATTCATCTATTCCCCAGATGATAATTTCCATTCCAGAATAGCTGATACGTTAAGACATTTTCATTTTGGCCCTTGAGGTAAGAGTTAAAATTCTGCACTCTCCTTCTTTCTGATAACTTCTCCGTCCTCATTAATCAAAAAGCTTACTAAAACTAAGGATTTACCTTAGGGAAGTTGAGGGCGAAGCAAAAACAGCTTGTCTTTCAATCACAATCAAAACCCATGAGAATCAACTGGGAGGCCCATAGGGCCTAGACTAAGAAAATTGTCTGAATCAAATTTTTCAGGCTGATTTTCGCCCCTAGGTACTGCTCTGTAGGCTTCAATTAAGGGTTTAATTCTCCACTGGCTGCTGTAAATCATAGCTGGTCACAGAAAGGCATTCTTAACCATAGCCCCCTCCCACATAATCACCCTGAAGCAATAACATTTCACAGCATGGACATAAAGCACTGACAGGTTTTTGCAATAAAATGTGACCTTTACTGTTCAAAAATGTTTTACAATGTCTGGCAAACCATTTACTTAATAGGAAGATATATATTCTTGTGGTGAATTAAAATAGTGTAAACAATTTAATTTTGTTCAAGCTATGAACCACATTATGTTCCAATCGGGAAAATTTACTCGTACATTTAGCTACATTTACGGCATAATGTGGAAACATAATTTTAAGGTAAAAAAAATTCATACAAATAATGTATTTCAGGTTTATCTATTGAGAAAGAATTGCTATATGCTTATAAAAAACATCCACAAATTTGGAATACTTTAATCTTAGTGTTTCCTTCAAGAGTACTATGAGAACAACAAGAGAGAAAAACTAAAAACACAGACTTTTTCCCCACTGTGTATTTAATTCTTCCATTTCATGCTCTATGAGACATTAGAGTGTGTATTAAAATCATAGAGGGACACATGCTCCAAATCAAAGGAAGACAAGAAGAGCCCTGGAAAACCCCACAAAACTCGTTTTAAATAGCTCCCTTCTCTTTAAAGTAGAGCAAGGGAACATTCAATAGGAGCGATCTTGTTGAACTTCATCACATGAATACTGATCAAAGGAATTTGGATATCCCCAAAGACAAGCCTCTGGAGGCTCTCTGTAATGTTTCACTTAATGTGTATAATGAAACTCAACAAATGCATTTTCAGAGCAAAGGGGAATATTATCAGAGCATGAAAATGACACACAGTACTTCTGGACATTGAATATTTCTCTAAGTCACATAAGTACACACATATGAAACTGCTTTTGAGCATGTCTATGTGACATTGTCTGATAGGTCATCTTGTAACAGAAACCATAGCAAATCTGAAGTGTCACATAATATGATTTCAGAATTCAGTTAACTACTCACCTGTTGAAACCTCATTCACACCTAAACATTTATGAACTCTAGAATGATATGTGATGTTATTCATGGCCTTTTTTCTTGGTCTAAGTAAAGCAAAAATAGATAAATTTTATCAAAAAATCATAAATCATTTTTTGTTCACCTACAGCAAACCTCTCCTAAATTTGAGTACAGATATTCTTGACATTAATTTTATCCAAGAGTTATTTATAGGCAAATTGGTAGTATTCTGCCACTTTCAAAATTCCAATATTTTCTAAAAATAGAAGAAAAGAAGGAAAAATTTTAGTTCATTTTGTAATAGTTAACTATTTCATAAAAACTCTTCCTTATTAAACTCCATGTCCCAGATTCTAGCACAATATTCCAGCAGAATGTGTGTTCCATAAATACATATTATATAATGAATTACCGTTGTAAAAATTCACCTTCCCTTTCAAATATGTGTTTCACTTTTATATTGAGAAAATGAAATTATGTTTATGAAGATAAACTGCCTTTTATTGGAAATGGGACCACTGTTCAAAGTGTAGGATAGTTGTCCATTTTTTCAAAATATTTGCTGGAGATTTGTACATAAAGCAGAAGTGCTTTTGACTCACAGGTTCAAAGATTTTTTTGAAATGCTAAGAGAGAACCAATGATAAAGCCTTCTCTGCAGGAGTGTGTTTGCAAGTGTAGTTTCCTTGGTTCCCCGCTGGATTTCACAAATCTTTCTCTGCAAGAAATTTGTCTTCAACAATGTCTTGTCTATTACATCTGCCCAGAAGGCCTCAAAAATGCTTCATTGCTGGTGGTAGGTCATATATTCTAGAAAAACTGGGTTAGTTTAATGATAAAGCTAAAATATGCTTGCCCAAAAGCTCCTTTATAGAACACATTACTCGAATATTTAAATAATATAATTATCTAGTCCTTTGAATAATACTTTTAATGGGAAAAATCTAACTAGAAACACATAGTGTATTCACTGCGATTATAACTTCACATTTGTGTGGAACACACAAATCTGTGTGTTCCACCTGTGCAAGCAATGGGAAACATGCTTTATTTTTACAATATAAAATCAAAACATGCCATGCACTTTGCCCAGCATCTCTTGCCCTGCTCATCCACCACAGCATCCACATATGTCATATTTGTTACAGACTTAGCCTAGTTCTTGGACTGTCTGCAAACTGAAACATGCATTTTGTCCACCTCTTTTGTTTAGCAAAACTCCATGACAACCAAAATGTCTCTGTCATTTTGGCTAGACATTCCCTGGCCTTTGCTTATGGGGAATTTCTTTCTAAGGATTGCCTCCTTTATAGCTTAAAAAGCCTGACTATTCTTCATGCCCCATTTCATGTTAACTACATGTTAACTAACTACTCTTTCCGAACAGATGGGTAAAACAAAGATTGTTGTTTTCAAGAATAATGACCTAGCACGTTGTTGATATTATGTAAAAGATTTGAGGTCAGATTTTGGCACTTGGTGATTGTGCGATTCCATGGACGTTTTTCTACATTTTTGTCATATATTTGTTTTGGATGAGGGCATGTGTACCACAGCAAACTGTGAAGGTCAGGGGATAAGTTGAAAGAATAGGTTCTACCATTTATGTCCAGGGATCCAATTCCAGGTGTGGGNGTTGTTGGTGAGATTCTTTACCCACTGACCTGTCTCANCAGCCATCTANGAAATTATTTAGATTTTTTATTTTTCAATTTCCTCTCGCCATAAAATAGGCACATTAGTTGTTTGAGTTGACTGGGAGACCTGTCATAGAGAGGACTATCAAAGCCATTGCTGTATTGTTATGGCTTCTTTAAATATTCATTGCCCCATGAATGTAAAGCTTTTGTAGCCCCTGCAATATAGAATCTAAATAGTGGTTACAAATATACTGTTTCTCAGAAATAGTGTAGTGTCTACACCCAGTACTTTTGTGTAATATATATATATATATATATATATATATATATAGTGTGTGAATACAGATGATGCAGCAGCAGAGCAAACTCGACATGAGGCTTATANTCTACAGTCAGCAACCATCAATCACTTTCAATGCATTTCAAGGATAATATGTAGAGACTGGTTGGTTCAAATTCCAAATTAATCCATGCTCTACATCAAATACAGAAAATTTTAAATAGTTCACATGATTCAAATACATAATGTCATTACATTAATATTCAGATAATTTCTTTTTGTAGATTAGAAATTGATGCTAGATAACATGAGGATATGGCAAATATTCATATTTCTGCTGCCCTATAGATGATACAGGAAATATATACAATCCTTTTATCTGAACAATACAGGAACAAATACTTAATTTTTACATATACTTGCGCATCCAATATCTATTATGGGCTTCAGTGATTTTCTCAATTTGAGTTATTATGAATATACTTGAAGTATAGAGCCATTCATAGTTAAATAGATATTAGAGTTATTGCTGATCAATAAGTCAAAACATCTTTATTTATCCTGGCATCGCAAACTACATTTGGAAGTCACTGAAAGTCACAGCCAAGAATTCAAATGCAGCTATCTTCTGTATGTATCTACTATTTAATAATTTTCCTCAATGTTATAATCAAATTTCACTTATGTTTTAATTTAATTTCTAGAAATCAAAACAAATTAGCATGTTTTCAAGAAACATAAAATAGTGAACTATATTTTTCTATAGAAGACAGTAGGGATTAAGAAGTAATGAGGCATTACTAAATACNTTTCAATTTTATTCCTTTCCTCTTTTAATTTTAACTTACAAATATTGAAAAAGATTTAGAATTACACTTTCACTTTGAACAAACCCAGCCGGGTTTTAACTTTATCATAGCTTGTCAAAAAAATAGGACTCCATAAACAAAGAAAATCAACACAAAGTTTCAAAACTGGATCCCCACATGAGTGATATTGACTCCATCTAGGAAAACTGGCTGCTGCATGTCCCCCCAATTTTAGCTGTGGTTTTGACTGGAGTGTTAAATCTGTGCTTTCATTTTTGGGAATGTAAGGTGCTATTAAGTGAATAGCCTCTCCTGAGTGTGTTCAAGTGTGTTTGGGAACACGTAATTTCACTATAAATGATCCAACAGGGAAGAAAAGAGGACNGAATCTTAGGGTCATGGATTTCTATGTTACTATGGAAACCTTGTTGAAATTATGGGGGTTTTAATGGATTTTTCTTCACATTGCAGTCTTCTTTTTAAAAATGAACATTTTGTTGGCAATAGGCATTAGGATGTGGAAGTATCAAAAGGGTTGAGTTCTTGAAAAGTCTATTTGGAAATTAAATTATGAGTGTACAAGTGATTAGTGAAAGCAATTACTATCATCTTAGGCTTCAAGTTCAAAGTTTAAGCTGCAGTGATAGCCTGCTTTCTGGCTTTGCAGGATCAGACCCAGGAAAAGTGGAGTCTGACAGTATATCGTCACTGTCTATGTTTGAGGAAGGGTCTGCTCTTATTCCTTCTCTTCTCCATTCTGGGTCTGATGTCAGTCATGTGAGGATCCCAGTCAGTGTTCTTATGACAGGTAAAACAGCAATTCCTTTCTGATTGAAACCAACTGCTTAGCACAATTAAACTTTCAAAATGTTTGAGCTTCTCAATACTTTAAATTCTCAGAAAAATTTCTCAAATGGCTAACTATGATAGGCTTTTACACAAATACAGAGATAAATGCTTTGCTTTAGGGGGAAAAATGCTCAATGGACATGGAAAAAATCATGGAATAAAGACAAGAATGGGAATAACATTGTAAGAAATATGTGATGCACACAGAACATTAGATATGAGAGAGATGATCATCCAAATTTACTGTAGTTTTATGTTGTGTCAGTGGCTAAATGTCCCAGGTAGTGTGACCATAAAATTGTCTGTTCCCAACAATCTCATAGCTCAGTAAAAAGAATAAATAGTGTTCACTAAGCATGCATTTGACCCTGCAAGAGTGACCTGAAAATAGGTAATAAAGGAGAAACTGGTGTAGCCCAAACTAGTGATTTCAACTTGAGATGGATAATTGAGAACTAGGAATTAGCAAAGAGAGGCTTATCCATTTTCATTTACTTCTGTTGAGTTTTGTAAAGCTACCTAGAAGCATAGAATTTCTNAACCATTGAGTGCAGAATCAATGCTGTAACTTGATAGTACTGTTAGCACCATTTTATAGGAAAAAACAGGACCCAAAGGACTTCACTAACTCACCCCAGCTAGCAAGTGGTAGAATTTAGACATAGGACAATCTGGCTTCGAAGTCACATGGTGCAGCTTTGTGCTTAATGTCATCAATTCNGGCTATCAAGCCTGAAATATTCTTACCATTATTACAGTGAATTTTGAAAATAAACAGTATGAACATGCAAGGTTTTTGTTATGGCTTACTCATTATGTTACTCATGGCTAACAAACTTTTCTGAAGAAATAGTTTGGAAAGTGAATGGAATTTCCAGTACTAAAATCCAATCTGTGTATCAACAATGTCTGAACTGTGGTCCACATAACGCTATGTGATATGTGTTTTCCCATGTGAACAACGCATCATATGAATAAATGCAGAGAATATGAATCATGCTTCTAAAATAAACTTTGTCTTTTTTTCTCACAAAGACGTTAATTTCAAAAACAGATAAAATATTGTAATGAGTACCCACAAAAATATTTATTTATTTATTTATTTATTTATTTATTTATTTCTTATTTTATAAGAAGAAATAGGCATTGACCACAAGGTTTATGAAAATATGGCTATGGAGCCTCAGTCATTCTAAGATGACCCAGAGTAGCCACTGGCTGAGATTGTTTTGCTATGGGAATTAGTGATGGTCACTGTACACTAATGTCTTAGGTGGTGTGCTAGCTAGTTTTGTGTCAACTTGATACAAGCTAAAGTCATTTGAGAGGAAGTAGCCTCAGTTAAGAAAATACCTCCATAAGATCAGGCTGTAGGGTAGTATGTAGGACATTTTCTTAATTAGTGATTGATGGAGGAGGGCACAGCCATTGTGGGTAATGTTATCCTGGGCTGCTGACCTTTGGGTTCCATAAGAAAGCAGACTGAGCAAGCCATAAAGAGGAAATTAGTGAGCAGCACCCCTCCAGATCCTCTGCATCAGCCCTTGCCTCCTGCTCTGTTTGAGTTCCTGTCTTAACTTACTTTGATGAACAGTGATGTGAAAATGTAAGCCAAATAAATCCTTTCCTCTCCAAGTTGCATTTTGGTCATGATGTTTCCTCACAGCAATAGAAGATTGACTGAGACAGGCGGTTCATTTCCAGTCTTTTCATTGAAATGTGGTGATTAAACTCAGTACTTGGGATGGAGGAACATAAGGGGAGGGCCTGTTACAAAACAAGCTAAAGCATTTCTTCCTCAGATTTTCTATATTGAAACAATCCAGTTATGAATAAGTACAAACAAGCAAAAGNATAGACTTTTGAAGTATGTTATAGTGTATGTTACAGACTAATAGGAAATATACAGAATATGTTCACAAATAGAAATCTTTAGTAGGTCTTCCAAGATGTCTGGGAAAGACAGCATTTTTACTAGTATTAAACTATTAGACAAGGTATATAATTCAGTATTAGGGTGCCTGTCTAGCACACATACAGCCTTTTGTTCAATCCACAGCACTGAAATGAATAATAAAATAAATAATGCAAGACCACCACCACCAAAACAACAAAAAAGTGATGGTCTTTTATGCGGCCAGGAAGGGGACATGGATTGTCATTTTCTATTTCTTAGGTGACGTCTCTGTGAACTGTCTGAACAGTGTTTCAAGTGAATTAAACTGCAATACATAGGTAAATTATAATCATGAAGGGAAAATGTACAGAGCCCGCTAACCAGGCTGGTGGAAGTGCATGAACTGCGGACCAATAGCTGTGGAGCCCCCGTGGTGCTGGACTGGGCCCTCTGGAAGCTTGAGACAGTTGTTTAGATTGAACTGGTTGGGGGCCCCCGGGCAGTGGGATCCGGATCTGTCCCTGGTGCAGGGGCTGCCTGTGGTGGGACACCTTGCGCAGTCTTGGCCACGGAGGAGGGTCTTGGACCTGCCTCAACTGAGTGTGCCAGGCTTCGGGGACTCTCCATGGGAGACCTTGTTTTGGAGGAGGTAGGAATGGGGGATGGGTTGAGCAGGAAGGCTGGGGGGTGGGAGGAGGGAGGAGAGGGGAATATGTGCTTGATATGTAAAATGAATGGAAAATCTTTTAAAAAAATTATAATAATCTTCAAGAGAAAGGTTTTGGGAATGATAAGAATGGACAGATTGGAGGCTCAATGTCATAAACTCTAGGATCATGAGGGTGAACTTAGCCTTAATAAAGGGGATATCTAATATGAAATTTGGGGAGTTCAGTTACTCAAGAGTTGACATATCTATTTCACAAATGGCACCAAATCTCATTGCATAATTTGTTTCCAACGGATAGTCATTGTGAGGCATCCCTGTGGGTGTCTGAGCACTCGTTCTAACTAGCTTTCTTGCTCTTTCTTCAGCTTATATTCTGATCACTTACCAGCCCCTCTAAGGTTTCCAAAATGTGTTTGTTAAAGTAAAATATTGGAAATACATACCTTATTTTTGGAATATATTTAGCAAATTCTGGTTGATTTTGTCATTTAAAAATGTGCAAGTTAATGATATTTAGTATACTTAAAAATGCAATTTCTTTTGAAGAAATTTAGATTGACACAATAAATATATTTAGTTCATTTTTAAATGTAATTCAATTTTCTGATAGACCAAGAACTTCAGTAAGCTTTCCTAGAAATACACATGTTTTAAAACAGGTATCATTTGAATTCTAATCATTATAAATTGCTTTATAAAACTCTTGTACATATTTATTAAATAGAGCAAATCTTCTGTCAAATATCCATCATAATCATCTTTCCAAAATCTTTTCTCAAAACAATGAGAAAATTGAACCTATGTTGAATTATGTACTAGAAAGCTATGATAAAGTTATTTGGGTAGAGGTGTGCCTGAACCCCTGATGCCTCTGACGTTGTTAATTCTTGACTCAGTTTTCCCCTCCTCCCTCTCTCTCTCTTGTCCCTTCTCCTCTGCCCCCCTCTCCTGTTTAGACTTCTCAAACTTTTCTCACTGGCATCTACAAGATGCTCCTACATATTTCACCATTACNTCTTTTTTCCATCTAACTAGCCACCAAATTCTGTTAAATTTGCCTATACAAAAGAGCCCTATTCACAGAGCCATCCACTTTTTATCAATACTTAGTATACTTATCATAGTGTCTTTTGATTACTATTATAGTTACCAAAACTGTCTCTCTTGCCTGCAATTATTTTCCCTCTCAGAGGTTTTCTCCACATAATTGGCAAAATATTCTGCCTATACTGCGCATATGACCTTTCTATATCCTACTTAAAATCTACCAGTAGGACTCAAAGACATACGGACAGAATAAGTCCCAATTCTCTAATAAATATTAAAGGAGACCCTGCAACTTTCAATTTTAATTTTTTTTTCTCCGGTGCATTAAAATGTATAGATCAGAAGTATTTGCTACAGTGATGTTAACAGTGTGCTCTGGATTACCTCTCACTTCTGATTCTCTGATTATAATTGCTCTCCTTTTCTCTTTATTTATTTCTTCATTTGGTATCTTTGGATAACTATTAAATTCAAAGCTCAACTTTCTCAGCATGTATGTCTGAATTCCCAAATTGAAGGACAGTGTGTGCAACATCATTTCTATCACATAACATGTGCCATTATCATACCATAAATATATAACTTTAAAAATGTACATTTGTATAACCATTTGTTCTACTGTACTGTGAACTCATTGAAGGTGGAAGATGTTTGCACTCATTTTCCTGTCAGTAACTATGTACTGAGTTCATATGGAAGATTAGCACTGTTAGCTATTCAATCAATATTAACCAAGCATTCAATCTCTTTTTATAATTAAATATAGACTTGTGAANCATATAAAGTGAAATTCACTTTCTCTATCCCAGCCTATGTATGTGTATCTAATATTCTATATATGTTTTCTTGTTGATAAAGATAAGGTAGAAATGTGTGTGAGGAAGGGGAGGTTGAGTCTGTCACCTTAGACCACTTTGTCACTATGTATTCTTGTATGCACTGATAAGTGTAGCTCTCAAACCTCACCGAAGAAGCTACTCTTCACAACAGAAGGACCAGTACAGAAAACCCCAACTGGNCAAAATGCAGAGAATTACTGATCATGGTGTACCCAGCACCAGTGGATACATCTATAACATAACTTCTATGCTTAGGGTTCAGTGCAGAAGAGGGGGAGAAAAGATTATGAGAGCCTGAAGACCAGGATCTCTGGGGTGAGATCACATCAGCTGGAAGTTATAGCAAAGCTTCATCCATGTTGCCACAACAACATGACTGTCTAAACAAGACCTAGCAAAGGCATAAATAGACAATGTTAACACGGCTTTCCCTGACATTGTGATGAAGGCCAGCTTTCTACGATCAATAACAGCTTTCTTACTTCAGCAGGAAGGCTAGAGAACATTGAGGGTAAGATGGAGATTTGTAGTCTGCTAGCTTGAATTTCTACCTTTCGGAAAGGTTTTCCCTGATGATTATATGACGTGATAATAATTNGCCTATTATCTCAGCCATTTTATAAATTATGGTGGGAAAAAGAAATGAAAGATAAGGAGGGAGAAGGCAATTTAAGTCATCTTGGTTCATGTTGTTTTGTCAGCTACCTTATATTTAGTATGAGCTTCATATATGGCTAAGATTTGCAGGTCTCACATNTCTTACTTTAGTGGTAACTCAAAATAAATTGTTAATGGAATATTCAGTATAGTTTGCATGAATATCAATAAATAGATAAATGGTTTCAGTACAGACCTACAAAGAGAAATTATGAGAAAAATACTCTGAGGATGTTTTTTCACTGTCTCTGCTGCTTATTAACATGTAAACATATTCCAGCAATCATTTTCATTTCATTAGTAAAATATCACATCTTTTCACTAACTTAAGAATAATACCATGTAATTCTTTTCAGCCTAACAAAGACAGGAACCACAGAGAAAGATAAAGTGTCTACTAAGCTAGAGCTTTTGTAAATACCACTGTACTGAATATAGCAGCTTTTCTTAAGCCTAAGAACAGATAATTCTGTTTGCAGCAAGAGATAAGCTCAATTAGCACAAGATAGCATGCTGTACTTTACAGGAACACTATCTCTTCCTGCCTGAAGTGACCTTTTGCAAAGTAAAGTCCTTTCAAAATTAAATCTCAGACATTAATATGTCTCCCTCTTATCCTTTCTGAAGAACATACATATAAATACATTTCATACATACAAATAGGAATTTGTACTGAGCATACAAATTAGTTAGGTAATCATGTGGAAAAGTAACTCACCAAANGATATATTACAAATTTTCCCTCCAATTCAGATACTTACAGTGACTTAAAATTTTAATTCTGTTAACAGAATTCTATACAGATCAGCACTGAAAGTTACCTTTCCCTGCAACAAGATTCAGCAGTGTCTACTTTCCTATTTAGCATGAAGAATGTTAGTTAATTTGTCATCACAGAGTCTTTCCCCAGTAACTGATGGAAACAGATGCAGAGATCCACAGCNGAACACCAGGCCGAACTCCAGGAGTCCAGTCAAAGAGAGAGAAGAGGGATTCTATGAGCAAGGGGTATCAAGATCATGATGGGGAAACCTACAGAGGCAACCAAACCAAGCTAGTGGGAACTCATGAAATTTAGACCAACAGCTGTGGAGCCTCCATGGGACTGCACTAGGCCCTGTGCATAAGCATGAGAGTTGTATAGCTTCATCTGCTTAAGGGGCCCTCAGGCAATAGGATCACGATCCATCCCTGGTGCATGAGCTGGCTTTTTGGAGCCCACTACCTATGGTGGGACACCTTGCACAGCCTTGAGGCAGGGGGAGGGGCTTGGACTTGACTCTACTAAAAGTACCAAGCTCTGCTGACTCCCCATGGGAGGTCTTACCTTCTTGTAGAAGGGAATGGGGG
>LZPO01067693.1:0-18290 GCA_001675575.1 Neotoma lepida
GGGGAGGGGGATCTGAGGTTGGTATGTAAAATGAGTGGAAAATCTTTTTAATAAAAAAAATAAGAAAAAAGGAGAAAAAAGAATTACATTTTAAAAAAGATCATGTTTTAAAGGCCATTTATTCAAACTCTCACTCTATTCTACTTAGTTTTCACAGTACAAAACTCATGGAGCATGGGTTCTAAGAAATGAAATTATTCAATAAATTGAATGAGTGAATGAATGAATAAATGATCAAAGAAGTAATGTTCATATGGTGATGGCAATGGACTTTGCCAATTGTTCCTTAGGAAAATTCCACAAACAGTAGCTACTCAGTACATTTTAAAAACAAAAGATAACTTCCTTCCACTGCATCCTACCATGCCTTTCCCTGAAGTAGAGCGGAGACCAGGTTGTAAATTTTAACAAGACCCGGTTGAAAGCCTTGAGGATCTTAGGGAGCCCAGAACTCGTTGCATATATGATTGACGCTGGAGCCTAACACTTATACCTGGCACAGTGTGTCTCTATCCAACATCTGGTTAAATTTGTGTGGCTGGGCCAGCTAACTGCCTCCCTAGAATTTTCATCTCACCAGTTTATGGTCAAGTGATTCCTTAGAAATAGGAGAAAACTGGTTTCTCGTGTAATTCCACAACCCTCTTTCAAAATCTTTCAATTTTAGATTTGCTTTTTCCTTATGATGGCTGAAAAAAAAATGCATGTCCATTCTTTTTGGCAAGGGGTGGGGAATCGTTCTTTTAACTCTAAGGATAAATCCAACTTCATTATTTCCCAAAATAGAAAGTATCAACAATCTAACAATATGTTTCTTGTCTTAGACAAAATTATAGATGAAGCTCCAATAGGATAAGCCATGTCCTGTGTACAAAACACAATCTGTATTTTCCAGTTTTCAGGTTATAAATCCCTCTAGTCCTCCTGTTCTCCCAAACAACTATTGAAGGGAAAGTACATGCAATTCTGTGAGAAAATCTAATAATGTGTAGGCACAGGGAAGTCTAAAGTTGGATTTAGAAGAGCAACAGAAAGCATTTCTCCAAGGGAAATCATCCATAGAGTTCACTAAAGCATGCTCTACAGAATTCTTAACCACTTCAGTTTGAGGCACAGCTCCAGTCAGATCTTCCCCAGACAAATAAAATGTTCACATTCTCCTAAACACCAGCAGCAGCAGCAAAACAAGTTAAACAATTCAAAAATAAAGCTGATAATCTACCTCAAAGTTAATTCTCATTTCTACTGTATAGGGAAAAACTTGCTGATAATAAATAAAGTGTTTTATTCTTTTAGCCTTCAGAACTATTAAAACTTAGTCTATATCCTTTTACAAGCATTATATTTAGTCCTAGCCTGAGACCAATTTCATCAGTTCCTTAAAGTGCCCAAAGCATCCATCTCCCTAAATAAAAAGAAAGGTCAATTCTTTTTCTTCCAAAGTAATGTTAAATGAAAAAGGAAAATGGATGGACTGTTTCAGTAGGGGTGTCTTGGTTTTGGTCGACCTTTTCTGTTTTGTTTTTCTACGTGTAGGAAGATTAGAATAAATTCAATTTTGCTTTGTTTGTTTGTGTGCTGTTTTGAAATCACCCAGGGGAGCTTCCTCTTACTAGTTACTAAAGCTTGTACAGCATCAACAGCTTTAAAGAGACAGCTCACCTGAGAGCTGAATTTTTAGAACCAAGTTTTGCAAGGGTTTGGCGGGAACTGACCAAAATGTCAGGACTTACTGGACCACACTACTGAGTTCCGATCTTAGGACTCAATATTGTTTGCAGACAGTCCCTAACCACTTTTGTAACCTCAAGCCCTTCAAGTCATTAGGAGGACAGTCACCAGAAGGCTCAGGCTAAGTCATTCCATTTCACATTCAAAACTGGTCTAGACATCTCCAATCCAGTGCACCAAGAGGATTGGTTCAATCCTACCCCTCTTCCAAAAGTTGTATCATTTTTTTTCTTCCTTCAATAGAAAATCTTCTTGAAACAACTGCCTTTGCTTACTTTCCTCTCTGTTTACCAGTTTACCCTCCCACTGAATCCAGCCAGCTCTCTCATCCACTTCTCTGCCTGCACTGCCCTTGCTATAGTCACAGGTGCTAACAGCACTCTCCGCATCCAACTGACCACGGAGCCATATTCAGTACAGCTTACTTTTCTCTTTTCTGACTGACAGAACAGTGGCTAGTTTCCCCAGTCTATGGGTTTAGTTGACACCACATTTATATACACAAACACAAAAACTGAAGAAAAAAAGGATCTCTTTTCCAAATGAAAATCAAGAACAAACACAAGAAGCTATCCACCCCCAAACTTCCTGGAGTCATACAAATGTGTGTGAGTTTTAGACAGGATTCAACCAGGATCTAGGAATTGAGATGTGATGGTTAAATGAAAAATGCTCCCCCAATACACAAAGATCACATATTTGAATAATTAGTCCCCAGTTGGAGGTGCTGTTTGGGGAGATGGTAGAATTTTTAGGAGGTGCAGCCTTGCTGGAAGGAGGATGTCACTGGGGCAAGATTTGAGGGTTCATAATCTTCTAGTTGGCTCTCTGTTTCCTGGATGTGGATGGAAATGTGATCTCTCAGCTTCCTGTTCTGGTCACCTGCTACTCTGGTTTCCCTACTGTGGTAGTTTGAATTTAATGGTCCCCTATAATCTCATAGGCAGTGGCACTATTAAGAAGTGTGGCCTTGTTAAAGTAGGTGTAGCCTTGTTGGAGGAACTGTGTCACTGTGGGGATGGTCTTTGAGATCCCCTGTACTACCTAGTGTCACAGTCTGCTTCCTGTTACCTCCTGATCAAGATGTAGCCAGTATCATGTCTGCCTGCACACTGCTCTGCTGCCTGCCATAATAATAATGGACTGAACCTCTGAAACTATAAGGAGCTGCCTCAATTAAATGTTTTTCTTATGAGAGTTGCCATGGTCATGGTATCTCTTCACAGCAATAGAAACCCTAACTAAGACATCTGTCATTGTGGACTCTCTCTATAGAACCATAAGCCAAAATAAACTTTTTTTTCTATAACTCTGTTTTGGTCATGTTGTTTAATCACAGCAAAAAAAAAAAAGTGACTAATACAGGAGAGATAATTTATTACTAACATTCTATGGTTTGGCTATACTGTTTGCTTTGTATAATCATCTAAAGAGGCATAGCTTAATATTTTTATGCCTCTAATTTCTATCAGGCACATACCTAAGCACTAGTTACTACCTTCATACACACTAGGAGATTGAATATGTTAAGCTTAAGTAATATAGTTGGAATGGGGAGTAGATACATCATAGATAAATAAGATTTCAGTCAATGATATAGCTACACAAAAAAACAAAACAGGGTGATATGGCAAAGGGTCTCTGGAATGCTCAAAGCCCACCTGAACTAAGGTAGCTAAAGGAAGCCTTTTAGAAGTAACAAATGAGTCAGAATCTAAATGATGAGAATGCTCTAATCCTGTAAACAGACAAGTGGGGCTATGTGAAAGAGAAAACTTTGTTTTAAGCTTGATAATCCCATGAAAGGAATGAAATTGAAATTCTAGAGAAAATTGGAAAACATCAATGTCAATGAAGTCAAAAAAGGACAGTCTCTCATTTGAACTAGAACTCAGTGATTCAGATGCTCTATCTAGCCGGGTTGCTCCGGAGACCTGCTGTCTCTACCCCTTGTTTTCTGGAATCTGAAGACCATCACACCCACCAGAAATTTACATGGATGCTTTGGATCTGAACCCTTACCCTTATGCTTTTGCTTCAAGCACTTCACCCAATGGATCATCTCCCCAGCCCAGTGGAAGAGATTTTCTTAGAAAAAAACATTATTTTCTTAGAAAAAAACATTGGATAAAATATCCAAAGAGTTCAGAAGCAGATATGTGGGTGGGAAATAATGATGGACTGGAAGGAAGGCTCTCCCTCAGTCAAACTTCTAGCATTCAGGCCAAGTCTATACAGATGGAATCTACTAGAAGAAGCAACCATAGATGAGGGTTGGTTAGTTAGTTAGTTAGTTAGTTAGTTAGTTAGTTAGTTAGTTAGTTTTTCAGAAACATGGTAAGCAGAAACACAAAAGCAATTTCCAGGTAGAAAAATGATATCTCATTTTCTACACTGGGAAAGGGGCATCTCCAAATATCTGTGTACCTGTAGCTCTAGTACAGTATGGAGTGCAGGTAATGAAGGTCACTCTTGTCCTTAAATTTATTTGTCCCAAATTTTGTGGCTTTGAAGGGTCTTGGGCATAGTCATTGGGAAGGAAAGTCAGAGTTCTCCTTTCTCTGCTCTACTTCATTAGAATTAATTCATCCTTAGGCTGCCATACTCATAAATGGCTACAAAAAGAAAAATCAAACAAAAAAATTACTCATTCACTTCCAATGGGAAGAAAGTGAGAAAATGAGAAATTTCTTGCCTGTAATTAGATTTACCACTTTGACTCTGTCATACTTATCCTTGAATCCATCACTATAGTGAGGAGAGAATGCTCTGACAATGAAACAAGCTTTTAGGGCTATGAGCTAGGCACCTGTTAACACTAAGGTTAGAGATAGTGAGATAACTATTGCCCAGAAAGGTAGAGTAGGCTGTTTTATTTTTCTCCCCATTCCCATTCACCCACCAACACTGAGTACCCACCATGCTCTCAATGCTCTAGGTACTAGAGACACCATGGCAAACAAACACACAAAATCTCTTAAATTGTTGCAAGTTGTCTAACATTGCTTTAGAACTCTGTCTTGGGTTTTCTGGAAATTTGTTTTCTGGAAATAGGGGGTGTGCTCAGATTTATTCCCACTCGCACCCCTGATGAGAGAGTATGTTCCACAGAACTGCCATTTCTTATCATCTGTTAGTCTTGCATGGTATGACTCTCCTGCCAAACAAAAGCTACCATTGTCCAAAGCAAACATAACCTTTCCCCCGAACTCAGAGAATGTCAGCTGCTTAAACTATTCATCTTTACCCAGTATCCAGGCATATGCATGGATGGAGGAAAAAGAGTTTGAGGGCAGAAGTGTGGATGACAGGGTCATGACTTCTCCTAGACACCAGGGAAACTCCTCCTATGCCCTTCTGACAGAGGAACAGTTGCTGAATTTTAATATAGTGCTCGTCTCTGTAGATATGCTATTTTCTGACTATAGTGGGAAAAAATGAGGCAACAGAAGAAAGAGCACTGATGGGGGTTGAAAGTTGATTAAAAATAAGGGAAATAAAGCTAAAGAACATATCCTTTACAAGGCAATGTGAAGACACATTAAAGGTAAGTAGCTTACTTGAGAAACCTCAAAATGAAGTATGAGTTATTAATTTTTAGTAAGCTCAAAATTAACATTCCACTTCTACTCCCACCCCACGCTAGCTAACTTGTACAGCATAACAGCCTTGTATCAGTAAGTCTGCCCTTCTAGTACCACTTACTGTTTCCACTTCACACCCCTTCCTTATTCTCTCAAGACTTCTTATTTCTCTTTGTTCATTCTCTCAACCCTCATTCTCTTTCTCTCAATCACTTGCTCCCTCTCTTTTCCCTATTTTTTTTTTCGTGTGTGTTAGACTGTATCCTAGCAACAGCTGTTTCAATTAAAAGAAGGTGGGAAGGGCTACCAGTGTTGCCAAGGTTACCAGCATTTCCTGCTGCCACTGGAAGTAACCTGAGGTGATCACAATGGAATCATATGCTAAGACAGGCACTTCCCTAGGCTACTCTGACAGATGTTATCATCACATGAAGAGCTACTCTATAACCCAGATGTCAAGAGAAATTTTGAAGAAAACACAAAATGGCAATGACAAGACTTAGATTGTTAAATCATTTCAGAAGGCTACAACTGTATTTCATTTGATAGTTTGTAGGTTTCAAATATCACTGGGTAACCATATAGTACCTGGCCAACAGAACCCAGACTGTCACAGACATTCAATGTCATACACATTGGCTCTTTAAAAAATATAGTAGCCATAGTAATTTGTACCTGATATGTCATCATTTGGGTGCTATATCTAGTTTAAAGTACAAGACTATTTCTTAATTTCTCTATTATCTTTATCATCATACAAAATTAGTAATTAGGATGATATTTTTTCTTCATATGAAAAACATAGCAAATAGTGTCTAGGAATTAGTACAGAGTCTAACATCAGTACAGAAAATCAACCAAGATTCCAGAAGAACTAACATCAGCCTCCATATGTGACTTCAGTTCTGAATTCATTTCCCCCACCAATCAGATTTAACATGTTACAATGTCTCTAGGACTCACCTTAGATTTGCACACCATGTCACAAATCCTTATGCTTTCTTATCTCCTCTCTAGCTCCTTAAGCATGTCCTTCCTGCTCTTCATCGGTGACCAAGATGGAAATCAGGTAGTCGGAGTGATAGGTATCTGAGGGCTGGTACCATGCTTCTGACTCCTCCTGCTCACTCCTAGCACATCACAAAGCAGGGTTCTCCCACCAGGCATGAAGCGGTAGTACATAAGCATCGTTCTTCTCCCTTCCTTGTTTCTCTTATTCCTTAGTTTCTACAGGAAGCAGTTCATGAATTAAATCCTCTGAGTTTAGTTCTGATACTAAGAAAAACTATAGCTCCTATCAGGGTCCTCTCTTCATATAGCCCCTCCTGTCATTATTTCTTAATCCTCCAAGGCCAAACTTATTTCCCAGTTGCCTAGAATTCATGAGACCTTTATCTCTGTGCACATTTACTCTGTAGGTAGTTCCTCAACTAAATTCTCACAAGATAACTCAGCCAGTTTTCTTTTTGTACACATATGATGACTGGTAATCATTTGCCCAGTTTCAGCATGGTTTCTCTTCAATCTGTTATTCACATAATGGGTAGGCTGATATTTAAAATGAATCAATGATGTCAAGTCACCTTACTTAAAAAGCTCAGTGGATCTTCACCATTCACAGATAAGTTCCACCTTCTTTATGCTAATACAGAAGGTCTTGCCGGCTCCCACAGGTGTCTCCATTCTCTGCTCTGATCACTTCCTAGGAGACAGTGCTGCAGCAATGCCAAACGAGAAGTGGCTCCCAGCTCACATCAGATTGACTTCATGTCTGTGCCTTAGTTCAACTCACACTGCTTCTTGAGTGCACATACACACTACTCCCCCAAATATCACCAACTTGGCTTCTGGCTCAAGAGAGCACATCTCTACAGGGAGTCCATGAATTCCTGAAGGATGGGGGTTGTTCATTTTTATTACCAACATTCTCAGTTTTAACTTGACACAATACAGAGAACTTGTTGAATAGATAGCTTTGGAAAGAGTGAAAGTAGTTATGGTATTGCTAAAGCACTTTAATAAATCCTTTATTGAAAATATCTGACACTGACATCATTAACTAATGAAATTAATAACTGCTATCCATCTGTGCCTGGCCCTGGGGGTGTCAGATATTTAGAGCTTAATATATATTATTACATAATCTTCATAATAAATATTAGGTATTAATGTATAGTTTTAAAGATAAGAAAATAAGATAGGAAAAATTAAAATGCCTCTAAGATATACAAGTAATAAGGAATTTGGATTTGAATTCTCAGTATCTGTCTTCGCCCAAATGGCAGTGCTGTCCTCCTGACAAAGGAGCAGTTGGACCCTAACGTAGTCTGTTACTTACCACCTAATGAAAGCCAAAAACCTTACTCAATTTGAATTCCAGCTGGTCAATATAAACAGAGGGATAAACACTGATTTGATATTGCATCCCAAAACTTTAGCTCCATAATTAATATGCTCCCATTTCGAGCTTTCCATAGTAAAGGGAATTTGGTTTGGGAGAACTTCGTCTAAATAGACGGGAGAACTAAAAGACAGCTAGATATTTACACAGGAAAAAAATGTGTTCTTAATATATACTATATACAGTAAAATACTCATGGAACATTGCTTCCCTGCAAGAGCTTGTACTACAGCCTGCCTTCCTGTGACTGTGTCTCACCATTTCTCTTTAGGACGCAGCAAGGCCCTGGTTGCATGCTGATCACACACACAGAGCCAGATTCAGACAATTAATGTCGTGATTTGTTTTTGCTACTATCAGAACTTGATAACTCAATGAGAGCGGTAGTTAATGTGGCATTTTATAAGCAACAATGAATTACCCATGGTTAGTGATTAGCAATAAATTAGTATGGTTATCCTCACCATGAGAAAAAGGTCTACAACTGAGAGGCCCTGCCATAGCAAGGAAATGAGAAATTTTGAGCCAGATCACACAAAATCATGGATGAGTCCACTAAGGAATGCAGATCTGCTTCCTCATCACTTCTGCACAGACATGTAGATTGGCCTCAGGGTCTCTCAACACCACATGATGTGACCTCCATTACAGTGGTGTCACTCTTCTCTGGACCCTGCTCTTCAATTAAGGGACGACCTTATCCTGGTTTTACCCAAGACTTTTCTGCTTTTCATACTGAAGGTCCTGCATTCCAGCCTTCCATTTATGCTAACGGTTGTAGGCAGAGTAAATGCTGTCCAAGATGTCTGCATCCTAAGTCTAAGGTTCTGGGAATGTAGTCCCTTAAATGGAAAAAGTCTTTCAGCTAGATGTAGGACTTCATGTCCACCTACCCTACTCTCCACCATACAGGGATTTGGTATGGCTTGGGCTTGTGTGGGTTTTGCGTATGTTGTCACAGTCTCTGTGAATTCATATGTGCATCTGCACTATAGTGTCTGAGAAAAGCTCTGTTTCCTAACAATCGTCTATCTTAGGGATTTTTATTGCTGTGAAGAGACATGACCATGACCACGCAACTCTCATAAATAAAAACACTTAATTGAGTTGGCTTGCTTACAGTTTCAGAGATTCAGTCCTTTATCATAAGGATGGGGAGCATGGTGGCGTGCAGGCAGATGTGGTGCTGGAACCGAGAGTCCTACTTCTTGACTCAGAGGCAACAGGAAGTTGACTGACTAGCACACTGAAGGAAGCTTGAGAAAAAGACCTCAATGCCCGCCCCCATAGTGACACACTTCCAAAAGAAGGTGTGGCCTAGATTAAAGGTGTGGCCTCCAGCCTCAAGGTCTGAATTAAAGGCATGTGTCATTCAGCTTCCTCCAACAAGACCACTTCTCCCAATAGTGACACTCCCTTTGAGTTTATGGGGTCAAATATGTTCAAACTACCACATCATCCATCTTACTTCCTTGTCTTAGATTCTTTCTGTTCCCTCTTCTACATAGATACCTGAGCTTTGAAGGGAAGGATGCAATATAAACATATGATTTATAGGCAAGCGTTCTAAAGTCTCTCATTCTCTGCACATTGACTGGTTTCTGTGTTAATTGCCACCTATAGCAAAAAGAAGCTTCTCTGATGAGGGATGGATGCACTGATCTGTGGATATAACAATGCCATGAGGAGTCATTTTATCACTATGTTCATTTATCAGAATAGTGGTAGGTTTTCTCCTAGGGCTCATGATTCATCTAGCCTCAGGTTCTTGATCACATTTACAGTCTTGGGTATGGGTTCCATTTCATGGAGTGGGCTGTAAATCCAATCAAAAAATGACCAGTTACTTCATGCCATTATTATGCTACTGATTATATCTTGCTGGGCAGGTCATTATTATAACTATCATAGTTCATAGGTGGGTAAGATGGAAGATTACCTTTCTCCTTCAGTAGTACGCATAGGATCTTCCAGGACAAGGGATGCTAGCCAACAGCAATGAAGCTTCCAATTTAGTATCAGATAGATTTCTCCATGCTCTATGACTCAAGTATATGATGGCTTCAGCGATAGGATCTTCCCATCAAGTTCTACAGGGAAAACAATGGTATTAATAGTAGCCTGCAATGTTTGAATGGGTTCTATGGGACCCCACTGACCTAACAACTCCAAAAGACTTAANCAGTTACCAGTAATAGTGTTTTAATTTAATAGCCTGTGATGTTTAGTGGGGTAATTCTCTCCCCTTTATAAAGCAACTCCATTTAAGCTATCACTCATTCTCTGATGTGTGTGTGTTTGTGTGTGTGTGTGTGTGTGTGTGTGTATGTATGTGTGTGTGTGTATATGTATGTGTGTGTGTGTATGTATGTGTGTGTGTGTGTGTGTGTGTGTGTGTGTAAGCTTCTATAGGAATAAGTTTCCATATGAACTTTTCAAAAGGCACTAATGTTAGGTATTCTTCCCTGTATTCCCTCCTCTACCTTCCCCTCCCATCCCCCATTCCATCTAATCCTCTGCGAAATGGAATCCATACCTGACGTTGCTAAAGTGACCAGAAACCTGAGACTAGATAGGTCATTCATTGACCTAGAGAAAACTATAATACTATTATTCTGCTAAAGGAACACATCAATAAAATTACTCCAGTGACATACTGTTATACCCATAGATTAGTGCCTTGCTTAACCAACATCAGAAAAGCTGTTTCTTACAGTAGATGGTAATTAACACAGGGACCCACTGAACAACATGCAGAGAATGAGAGACTTTGGAGTACTCAGTCCTATATAGGATTTATTCATCAAACCCCTCCTCTCAAGGCTCATAGATCTATGCAGAAGAGGAGACAGAAAGATTGTAAAAGTCAGAGGTGATGGATGACACCAAGGAAACAGTATATTTCGAACACAAGAGGAGACTGATGCACATATGAACTCAAAAGACTGTGGTAGCACACACAAAACCTGCACAGGTTCAAGCCAGACAGAATCCCAGCATTGAGAGTGGGAAGCTGATACCTGTTGCCAAAGGGAAAATCAGTTTTCTCTAATGGAATATTACTGGTTGTATCAACCGCATTCCAGGGCAGGATTCATGCCCAGGAATAGATGGCCAACACAAAATGAATTCAATGGTTTTTTTTTTTTGACTATTTATTTCATTCTGCTTTACTTTATTTTTTGTCTTATTGGTCTTTTTTTGTTTGTTTTGATTTTCATTTGTGTGGTTTGTGGGGAGGGACGGGAGTCTTGTTCTTGTTGTTTTTGTTTTGTTTCTATTTTGTGGGGATTTTTTTTTTCTTTTGAGAGAGAACATAAAGTTGGGAAGGTAAGGAGGTAGGTGTGATCAGGGAGAAGTTGGAGAGGGGAAAACATAACCAAAATGTATTATATGAAAACAATTTAAATTAAAAGCAACAGCAAACAGATAAACACACAAAAGAAAGAGCCACAGAAAGGATAGTGTGTATGGACGACAAGAAGCAACAGGAAGAACATAATGTTGAAGAATTCTTGATTCCATAATTGCATAGATCTCAGATTGGCTTGCCTTAGCTTTTGGCCCAGCAGGAAACCATATAATAAAAACAAACAAACTGAAACACCCTACCTGAAGGCACATTTTTCATGCACGGTCTGTTTCTCATATCTGTTTTTCTGATGACCAATCCAGTTTCTGGTTTGTAATTATTGATGACTCAACTTACATCTGTCCTTTTTCCCAGGAAAGGAAACAGTTCTCTCCCTACCATTATTTGGTTCATTGGGGTGAGGTTGCAATCAAAGTGTTCTTGTATCAAGGTGAATAAAATACGTAGAACTTAAGGCTGGAGATATAGCCCGATGGCAGAAGGTTTGCTGAGGTCATTCGTTTGATCCCCAGGATTATATCAAAATAAAAAAATCAAAGAAGAACAAAATATGAGCAAAACCAAGTATGAGATTCTATCTGGGCTGTTGTAACTGAGATTTATGAAGAACTCTGTGCTTTTCCTTACCAATGATAAAATTGTGAGATAGTTAATAGTCATGAGATTAACATCATGGGAAGAGTTGGTCTTGTTGGAGGGCAGAGAGAAAAAATACCAGAGCTAAACCGTGGGGAAACAAAAGCAGATACCCTGAAGAAGTCTTTGGGTGTCCTTAGACCACGGCTGCTAGATTATCCTGCTGCCCCCAAATCTGGTTTCTGATCACCTAAGTTGGATCTGCGTCATATCACACACAAGGCACAGCCTCATCTTAAACCTTGGTGCTCCTCCATTCCTGTCTTCTTTCCTGGTTATTGTCCAGTCTCCTCAGACACCCAGCCTTGATCTCCCTGTGGCTTCCTCAAGACTCTTTTGGTCTAGTGAAGAGCAACAGCAGAGCTGTTAACGACATGAGCTTCAGAAAACCATTTGTGGCAGAACTCCAGCTCATTACAGTCTCGCTACCCTGTCCAAGTCACATCTGAGCTCCAAATCCTCTAACTGTAAGGAAACTGGAGTGATAAAAGTGCTACCCAGAAGGAAGTACAACCTTTCTAAGTTGGGAGAGGATCAAATGACAGCATAGGAGACCCAAACAAACAGGTAAATCAAATCTGAGGGTCAGGCAATCAGCATCATGCCTGCACGGTCAGTCTCCATATAACTCGACATTCCAAAAGTGTCAAAATTTGCCTTTATGATGTTTTTTCCTGCTGCTGACCAAGTGGGATAAATATTGCTTTATTTTTTTCTTTTCCATTGCTGTCCAGTGACTGGATTATCCATACATAGTCTGCAAATGAAAAGTTGGGGTGTGTGCTCAGAAAGATATAAATAAAAATAAGGTGTGTGACTCCAGTGCTGGTGCCACGTCCTTTAGATGATCAACCTGAATTTCAATGCCTTGTGCCAATGATGGCATGAGAGTGCATGTGGGACTGGCTGCATGTGCTGCAAGCTGATGGGTTTTTATAATTCAAATATGAGGCTTTTCTGCTTTGGAGAGTGTTCACAAGGTAATATATGCAGGGCATTTGGTTTCCTTGGAAGACAGGTATAAGCAAAATACAAAGTAGGATTAATTATTGATTATCTGTGGAAATGAGAAATGGGAAAGCCAAGATGCCTACTTCCCTTTTGGCACATTTTCCGCTGTGCTTTTTATCACAGTTATTTCCCCAAACAGGCTATAAGCTCCTCAAGAACAGAACTTGGCCTTCTGAGTTGTTGCATCTCTTGTAATTCCTGGCAAGTAGATGAATGTTGAATGGATAATTAGAATGGATTCTGAATGGGTAATTAGAATACATGGTTAATAACAAAACAACATTGATCTGTGTGTGGAATAAAAAGTAAGCAAAAAAAGAGACAGTACAATTTTATGAAACAAAAAGAGATTTCTCTTTGCAGAAAAGGAAGAACATTTCAGAAATCCGTGACTGGTTAAAATACAGAGAACAATTGACCCTGGGATGTCCTCCCCTAATGGCTAAATGAACAACTTAACCCCTGTACCTAAAGCTCAGTGAACCTCATGGAAGAGAGGGTGGAAAAAGGTTAAGAGGCAGAGGACCAGGAAATCTGATGTGAGATAGTATCTTCTATGTATGACAGGAAAGCCACACAATAAGGTTGCCCAAACAAGACTGGAACAAGGACAATGCCAATTGACGTGCCAAGGTGGATGAGGAAATATCTTACACAGCCCCACCCCTTGATGAGAAGCTGAAGGCAGATCATGGCTGCTGAGAAAGGGAGAATCGGTCTTCTTCGGGGATGAGCCTCCTAGTAGAACCTCCCATCTTTATGTNTGTAAGAGCAACACTAAAGGAAACAGACAGGCTGTATCTGTAAATTTATGTGCGTGTGTTAACAATAATAATTAAAGCATAAGAAGTCATGAATTTGAGAGAACTGAGGGACATGGAAGGAGTCAGAGGGAGGAGAGGAAGGAGAGAAATAATGTAAATACAGTATACTCATGTAAATACATATACTCATATATGAAATTCTCAATAAATAAATAAATGAGTGAAGTAACAGCCTAAAGAACAAAGGAGGAAATAGATGTACACAGAGTACAGTCTTTGTGCCCTTGAAACCAAGTTGATACTTTATATTTTACATCATTTTGGTTTTAGAAAGAGAATAGGCTTTGAGCTCAAATATGAGCTTTCCCACATGCAAAATTTAGATCAACACTCTATTGAATTACACATATTTTTAATATAAATAATGGAACCTCCATACACACTTGGTAATAGAGTGGCAAGAATCAAATATAAAAATACCTCTAATTGCTCAGTAAATGAAAGCATAAATTGTTAGCAAAATCCTAGTATTTCCAGTTATGCCTTCTCTACTTCTATTTGCTTCTGTCTTGCAGACAAGGCTATGTCTCTGAACTCCTTGATTGGATACTTTTTTAAACCACCTTTTCCCCTTAATTATATGTGATGGACACTGTTTTTAAGCCTTTTCTCCCTCTCTCATTAAAAATATAATTAAATCAATATTGTAATCCAAATAAGAATAATAAGAACAGCAACAAGAAAACTCCCACACAGCTGTACTGCGGCTGGACATTGCTCCTGCTGTGTTNAGGCTTTCCAAGAGACCCTTACATCTCTCTGAGTGTTCTTGGTGTTTCTTCTGAAACTGAGTTATTGTTTAGGGTTTTTTTTNAATTTTTTTTAACTCTTAATATTTGGGTCATCAAATAACATAGCAGGTGTTGCAACTTCCTGTTTAGTTTCATGGGTGGATTAATTTGTTTGTGGGTCCAATTCAAGAAGGAACTAGAGTTCCAGCACAGGAAATTTACCCATGAATTGTTCACTGGGACCCAAAACTGCAAAGAATCCTGATATGTTTACTTTGACTTATGGGAGGGAGGAGGGACAGCAGGGATTTCTGTAGCCAGTCTCTAAGACGAATCCCACATACAGTCACTAAACCACAGCATCTTTACTTAAGGTAAGCTCTAAGAAGTTTTAACAGTCTTTAGTTGGAATCTTCACAGCTTTAGTAGATGAATGGATGGGGAACAGAGGACTTCCAGTGACAGGCAGTCAAGGTATGGTGACTAAACACAATCATGTAGCAGCAGAGGACCAACATTTCCAGTAAGATGGCTTTCTTCTACCTCATTATGGAAGAAAAAGCCATATCCATTACCTTTTCTCATTCCTGGGACCAAATAACTGGGGGTTGGGGGGGAGCACCTCAAGGAAAGAAGGAGGATTCATATTGGCTCATAGTTGAGAATACAGTGCGTTATGCTGGAGAAGGCACGATAGGGTAAGGGTCGGAATGACACAAGTGGTCACACTGTGTCCACAGTTAGGAAGCAGCAAGAGATGAATGCTGCTGCTTTCTTTTTTCCTTAGTTCAGAGCCCTGTACCAGGATGATGACTCCGTTATTTAGGGTAATGTCTCCTCAGTTACGTCTCTCTGGAAACACACTCATATATGTGCCCACAGGTGTGTCTCCTAGGTGACTCTACAGCCTCCTGGCATGTTTACTATCAAGATTAACCATCACAAGAGCAAACAAAACCCCAAACATTTCACTTTCTTCAGTCTTGACTTGAAATGAAAAGGTTTCCTGAGATAATCTTACTGTCCCAGGTGCTTAATAGGTTTCAGAGAAGGAGGAAACCTAACTGTTCTATTGATAAAACATGTAATAGTGGCTTGATCAGAATGAAACAGAAAAAGAGGGATTTGAAGCTGGCTCAATATTAAACCTACCAAAGTCAATCTCCTACAAATGAATGACAGGATAATGAACTAGAAGATTGTACTTAGTCCTTTGCTTTGATTTTCGTCTCTACAACCTTATTTTATAAAATGACCAACATCTCTCTAACCTAAGCCCTTTCTGCTGTAGCTAGAGGCATGAGACAAACAGAAGTATTTAGATGCCTCTGTGAAGTGAGGCAGGGATGAAGGGTCACTCCATAGCTGGAAGCTCTGAGACCTGAGTTGTAACAGTCCTTGGCACTAAGATCACAGGCATAGCTGATCCAATCTTAGCAACTGATATCTATTTCCACTGCAGTCCGGGGTTTCATCATCCCCTTTCAGTGTGGTCATTGANCATCAGGCTTTTCCAGCTATTTTGCTGCCTTCTGCCTACCTGTCTGCAAGTCTCTAACTAGACTGGACCTACCTGCTCCTCCTATCTCTTTCCCAAGTCCTCTTCCCCCTAACTTCCTTTCTTCTTTTCCCAAGTCCTTGGACCCTTACTTTTCCATGCTAAAAACTGGGTTAAGCTGATNAATCCAGGGCATTATCCTCTTAGGAGGGAAGCATCTAAACATTTTAGTGCGAAATTCATGGAAAATGAGCCTTCAAGTGCTAAATTGATTAACACCTCCACATATTATACATCTAATATATACAAAGCTACAAGAAATACTTCATAGCCTTAAAATTTGTTGTACATCACAATCATATACATTGCATAATATATTTGCATTTTGAAATATGATGAAATTGAAATATGTCCTAAGATCCCAGATCTGGTAACAGACAAAGTTAGTATATGATTACAGATTTATCTGGTTCACACTATTTTTAATTTAGGACCTTAGATCCCACTAATGACAAACAATAACCACAATGCACCTTCAATTGCATATCTGGAAACCTATTTCTGTGTAAAATGGGCTCTCAACAGCCTTACATAGCACTTTGCCATGACCCCCATCTCTACCAATGTATCTAGGTGGATCTGACTATTAGGAAAAGCATCATACTAATAATGTCAAAGCAAGAAGATCTTCAGGGGTCTTATGATCTCAATTCTTAGCACATCCTAACCATAGAGCCTCTTTGTTTTCTCCAGTTCAGAAATGGGATACTCAAAGGACAGTTTATAAAAGATTGGAGTGTTCTTTAGAAAGAATTTGAAAAATAGAGTTCCAATGAAAGTAATAATAAAGCCTTCCAGGCCAATGGTACATCAGTTTATGACCATGGAAATGACTAGAGAATCCCCTGAATTTGAGGTTAGTCTAATAAGAAACATAGGATGAAACTAATAAGACTCAATGAATAATCAATAGAAAAAGGGGATGGACTGAGAATTTCAGAGCAGTTTATTAAAAAAAATGGTTAGAATTTAATCTTTGGAGATAAAAAACTATCAATTAAAATAATCGTTTCTCTTTTATTGTGGAAATAGCTTCTCATATCTCTAGT
Source organism: Neotoma lepida (assembly GCA_001675575.1). Classification (NCBI taxonomy): domain Eukaryota; kingdom Metazoa; phylum Chordata; class Mammalia; order Rodentia; family Cricetidae; genus Neotoma; species Neotoma lepida. The sequence continues at coordinate 16,899 of LZPO01067693.1, forward strand.
AAACCAGTTTATCATAACAAATACCACGATCATAAGAGTATTAGTTACTTGTCTATGCTATGATAAAGTACCATCACCATGGCAACTTGGGTAGGAAGGGATTTGTTTTGGCTTACAGTCTCAGAGGTATGAGGCATAGCAGCTACTAGCAGGCATGGTGACAGGAACAGGAAGATGAGCGCTCACATCCTCAACTGCAAACACGAAACAAAGAAAGTGAAGAAAAGTGGTGCAAGACCTTTCATCTCAAAGCCCATCCCAGTGATGTATTTTCTCTAGCAAAGTTGCACCATCTAAACCTCCCCAAATAGCACCACCAACTGGGGATCAAGTGTTCAAATGTCCAAGACTGTGGGTGACATTTTTCATTCAAACCACAACAATGAGAGTTGAAAAGGTGTACCAGAGATAGTACTCNGCAAAAGTCTAGGGAAAGAAGAGAATTGTGTTCCAAAGGCAAAGGTCTAAAGAAGGACCCCAAAGACCTTGGGCTGGTCAAAGAAAGAGCGCATCTTCATCTCCTCATCTTCTATATATATATATATGCATACCCTCCTGCTATCTTACCATGGGTAAGTAGCATCTAGAGAACACTGTCCCCGTGTAAAACCTTGCAGGTGATAACTGTGAATACTAGAAGCATAGCTTTGACTTTGAAGAGGCTTACTGTTTTGTGGGATTTCCTAGCCCTATAGAATCCCAGTACTGGAATTTTAGTTGACTTGCACTAAAATTACTTTGAATTTTCCGAGTCTTTCAAAGTCAAACTTTCTTTCAAAGGTCCTACTGCAAATAAAGAACATTCATTCAACGTTATAGAACTAGACACACTATAGACTGACCACATTGATTCCTTAACCCTCACAGTAACTGAGAGGTATTAGTATCCCTGTTGTAGAATGGGTAAAATGAAGTCTCAACAGATTCAGTAATCCCTAGTAAGGCCAGAGTATTATTGCAGTGTGGCTGCAAAGCCCATGCTAATTATCTACTCTTTTCTAGTGCCTCTCACTTGCTGGGTTCAGAATATGGTTCCTGGGATGTCCTCAGAGCACTAATGCAAGCAAATACCCCATGCTTGCTTAAAATCANAGTAAGTAGAAGGTTAGGAATGGTGACCTCTGTCCCTTTTATACCCTCTCAGAATGAAATAGGGAAGTTCTGGTCTTCAGTTAAGTCAGAAAGGATATGATAGCCAAGGGTGTGACCCCAAACTGCCAATGGGACCGAAGTCTATAGTCTATAGGTAATAGTAAAATAGGCCCCAAAGGAGGTACAGTGCAATAGGAAAGATAGCAATAGATCAGTTTGGAAGATCAGTGGAGGCACCTTTAATTGAGTTCCAAATCTGCAACTTACAAATTATGTGACCCTGGGATGGCAAGATTCTCT
>LZPO01067694.1:8649-22099 GCA_001675575.1 Neotoma lepida
CGTGCATACAAAATGACCAATAATTTCTTTTTAATGTTCAAAGGCTGGAGATGTAGCTACAAGGATAAAGCATTTTGTGCACCATGAGAACTAATGTTTGGATCCCCAGAAAGCTTGGAGGTCATGGAAGCCAACCTGTAATCATAGTGCCCTTGAGGATGTGGGGAAAGAGGGGTTCTAATTCTCTGTTTGTGGAAGCATAAACTGGCATAGTCATTATGGAAGTAAGTATAGAGTTTTCTAAAAAACTAAACATAAAACTACTATATTTGGCTCTTGGGAACCTATTCCTCACGTTGGATTGCTTTGCCCAGCCCGAATACAGGGGGATGTGTTTGGTCTTACAGCAGCTTGATATGCCATGCTTTCCTGATGCCCATGGAAGGCCTGCCCACTTCTGAGTGAATACGAAGGAAGAGTGGATGGGGCGGGCAGAGGAGAGGTAGGGAAAGGGAGTGGGGGAATGAGAGGAAGGAGAGGCTGCAGATGGGCTGTAAAATAAATAAATAAATAAATAAATAAATAAATAAATAAATAAATAAATAAATAAATAAATAAATAAAATAGTTAGCTAATTAGTTAATAAACAAAAAGCTACTGTACTGGCCCAGCTATACCACTTTTGGGCATATAACCAACGTTTTTTAAACCAATATACCTGGAATATTTACACGTCCATATTTGTTGCTACACTCTTCAGAATAGCTAAGAAGAAAGCAGCAGATGGATAACTGGAAATAGAAAATGTGGAATAAAAACCAGTGGTACTTTGTTCAGTTATTAAGGAAAAATGAAATCATGACATTGTCAGGAAGATGAATGGAACTTGAAATTATTATATTAAACAAATAAACATAGACTCAGAAAGATAAACACCACATATTTTATCTTGTGTGTTTATCCTGGATTTCAGTGTTTGTATATGTGTACTCAGATGTGGGTACAGATTATGAAACTAGAAAGGGGACATTAATGGGAGGGAAAGATGTTTTAAGGTAGAATTGGAAAAGAGAGTAATAGAACATACGTGATGTGAAAGTGGAGTGGAGGCTGCTAGAGTGGTGAAGGGATTCCTTCAGGAAGCTAGTCACTAAAAACAGCTCCTCATTCTCAGGATGTGTTATGTAGTAATTTTCTCAGAGATGAAATCTTCCATCCTGCAGCAAAGCTCCTTAAAAATCACGATNTTCTTCTAAAGGAAAACTGGTTAAAACTCAGGAAGTAAACAACTCAGGTTATAGGAAGTCCCTGAAACTGACCAGATGCGCTATAGGTCTCCTCCCCCCAAACTTATAGAAGCAATGAGGACCACTAAGAGACACTCTCAGAAAAGAGATTCCTAGGGGGGCCTAGACCATCCAAGATGTCTAGAAGAGATTCAGACCAACTGGGATGCCTAGAATGGATACTCTCTGACATGTGATGCTGCCTGTAAGTTGTGCAGTAGTCTCCTGTGTTCCAGTTTTCATGAGTCACCACCCATGCCAGGATTTTGGTGACATAGCTGTCTTTGCATCATTTCTGCTCCTATAAACAATCCCTCACCCATAATATTGTAAGTAACCCTAATAAAACTCATTTGTTTATGNAGTTGGACTGTGTTAGTATTTATACTTAAATCATTGTTGGTGCCCTATTTGAGATAGGTAGACAGACATATGCTCACATCTCCCTAGGAACAGTGTTACTCAGTAGTATGGTGTGGGGTCTGGNGAACAGCTGTGCTATTTATGGTTTCATGTGGGCTGGCTCAATGTGTACAGGTAACCACAGTTGTTGTGAGTTCCTAAGTAAAATAGCCATGCCATGTCTAGAAGACAACATTTCACAATACTCCTCCATGTATCCATCCAGCTCTTACATTCTTTCTTCCTCTTCTTCTGCAATGTGCCCTGCTCTTTTGCTGGGGATTTAGGGTAGAATAAAAACATCCAATTAAGGGCTTAGCACTCATTGTTCCTGCTTGTTTGCAGCACTTGGACCAGTTATGAGGCTTTGTATTGACTGCTGTTCACGAAAAAAAGAAACCTTAATTGACCAAGATGGAAAGCAGCCCAGGTCTACGGCTATAAACATACATATTTAAAATAGTGTCTTAATAGTTTTTTGAAATGGTACCTTTTGACTTGATTTATTTATTAAAATAGCTATCAAGGAGACACAAAGGGGAATAATCTCATTTCAAAACCATTTCTCAGTATTTGTGGTTCTTTATTTCGTCACACACATATGAAAAACATGAAAGATAAAATGTAATGGCCACTCAATATTTCAAGTGGACCTCTGATCTTTACACAAAACACAAACATCACAATGTAGCCCTCAAAGCTCATGATCTGATTCCCAGGCTCACAGCTTTTCCTCAACAGTCTACTCATTGGTGATACACAGCAATCATGTTTCTTGGGAAATCCTATGCCATTTTGCTTATCTTATTCTCTCATCTTAAATATCTTTCATTATAGTAAGATCTGTCTGATGGTTGCTTAATAATTTTATCTATTCCAGACTTTGTTGAGATGTACCCTTCTTCAAGATTCTTTCTCTCAGTAGCACTTTCCCCCCTTCAGCATGAACAGCGTTAAACCTAGCACCTGGCTAATATGGTCATACTTAATTGTATGTTCAAGCCTTCCTTTCATAGGATTTACCTTATTGATTACAGTGTTTCTCAAATACAATAAGCACATGACAATTAAGAATGAATAAATAAATGATGAATACATGATTTGGGGATTTTGTTGTTTTGTTTTGTTTTTTGTTTTTTCAAGACAGGGTTTTTCTGTTTAGCCTTGGCTCTCCTGGAACTTGCTCTGTAGACCAGGCTGGCCTTAAGCTCACAGAGATCCACCTGCCTTTTCCTCTCAAGTGCTTGGATTAAAGGCATGCACCACCACCATCTGGCCCAGCTGAATAAATGATTATAAGTGAATATTGTATGTCTGATATAGGAACTTGAAAATTCAATTGAAAGTCATGTCACTAAAGCAAAGAAAGAACAAGCAAGAAACAGATGGTTACGTTGATAAGATTAGATTTTGGTTTCTAAACCATGGGATATTATAATACACATTGATGGACAGATTCTTGACAGGCGTTTAAAAGGTCATTCAGATAATTAAAAGTACATACTTGACAAGGCTTATAAAGAGAATTGAAGCTAAAATATAAAGGTAAGAGAAATACTGGCCAGAGAAAAATGAAATTCAAAGAAACAGTATCAGATAAACTGCCATTATCAGTGAAAGACAGATGACTAACAGGACAGAGCAATGAGAAGAAAGGACTAAGGGAGGAACTCTTAAAAGGGCAAATGTGATCAAAGCATATAATATCTTTAAATAAATTATTTCTATGACACCTAATAGTATGTGCAGTAATGTATACCAATAAAAATAATATGACATAAAAATAATTAACTGGAGGAAGCAATAAGATATTCCTTATGTGTTAATTGGCCAAGAAATGTATTTAATATAAATGTTGATGGTATGATTAAAATATATTATGTAAATGTATGAAATTTTCAAGGAATAGATATAATATGAAAACAAAACAAATAAATGCAATAGGTTGGTTAATTTGAAAATTAATTCCTGATATTTATTTTGAAGGTTCTAGCATTTCATCGAATTTGACTAGATTAAGACACATATATGGAATTAGGAAAACAGAAAACATGAGCATGTAATTCTCCGGATATAAAAAATAAAGATTTGAATGCCTCAATAAAATATCCAAACATCTGTTCACACAATCTAATAAATTTACAGCTGAGGGAGGACAGGAAAATTAAAGCAGAAATGTTGAGCCTAATAGAGAAGTTTGAGGAATCCAGACGTACAGATACTGTCATTTTCTCTTTGGGATTAGAGTATAAGAAGTAGCAATAGTCTAAAGTCTCAAATTGACTATATTGTTCTAAGGCAAACACAAACACACACTCACAAACATACATGCACACACGCACACAAACATGCATACACACACATACACACTCACTTAGACATACGTACACATACAAATACACACACACACACATACACACACACACACAAGAAATAAGCAAATAAGCTTAGAACAGTATCATAAAAGACTTATTTTATAAATGAGATTCATGGAAAAGTAACAATGTTTCCTTCTCCCAGAGTGGCAATGTCCCAGAGATCCAGAGGCCTTGGAGACAATTTGTAGTTGAGATGTAGTTGATGAATATTGACATTCACGTGGGATACTGCAGGAATGTGTGTCTCTATGGTCTCAGCATTTGCAGATGGCCACAAAGTGGACCAGATGCTCTGGAGCTCCCAAGAATCTCTACAATACTCACAGCTATGGCAACACAGGAAAAAACAATGGAGATTATGGATTGGTTAAGATTGAGTTTCTGTCACTAGTCTGTTGGTGTGTTTGTGTTATGAATGAAATTCATTTATAGAAGGAAGGAAATTTCACAATCATCATACACACTGTAANTATGAGTTCTTGGTAAAGAAAGCAGCACAACAGAGCCTGGAAAGAGATAATCAAGAGAAAATGAGGCATGCCTCCAAATATTAGGAAGACTTTAAACAATGTCTTCCAGGTGTATTTGATGGAGATGGGAGTTCACATAGATGTAGATTATAAAGTGACAGGCTCAAACAATGTTCTGCCACAAAAGTCATGTTGGAAATTTTGTGACAGATTGACCAACTACAGCTATGAATGAGAACAAATACACATTACTATGGAAGCACGCCTTCAGTTTCATAAAACAATGAACCATGGACTATTCCCTCACAATAAGGAGGAAGTTAACAACACAGCAGATTTTCAAGCAATGAAGAAGGAAGAGTTACACTAGTAACTANTAATCAAACATTATAGGTTTGACCTTTTGGCTTGTATCTTTTAAAAAATATCTAAAAGGACTTGCAGAGTTGTGTGAAAACACTTGAAAATCTAACATGTTTTGTCTGAATGGCCCTTTCTGCTTTGTTGAATCACTCAGCTAACTCACTAATCAAAGATAAGACGCTGCTAAGAATAACATGGATTGTGTCATACCTCTACAGTAGCAAGCTCTGAAATTATGTGAATACTCGCCTGTGGGAAAACAATGATTAGAGGAATTCTTTTCACTTTGAAAGAAATTTACGTGAAAGGAAAACATTTGTCATTCTTGCCTGCTCTAAAGGTGCAGAATATGTGGAGTGAAGGTATTTGTAACTGAAAAGTTAATTCTTTCCCACCTCGTTGGCTCTTGACTATGGTGATTAATCATAAGGATTTTGATGAGAGATTTCCTGTCTGACTTTTCTCATTTTAGAGTTGTGAATTCAGTAAGTAGAGAGATCATTTTATGATATGTATATATATATCATATATCTACATATGTATGTATGCATATATATAATAAAATATATAAATAAAAATATCTTAAATGATTGAGATGTTAACAATTCACATTCAGTAGTTGTAGCTCTGTATCTCTAGGCATTGTCTTATATTCTATTCTTATGAACAGTGGCCTAGGCAATCATAAAAATAATTACCTCAATCACATTGAATGGTAGACACAATTAATTGAGAAGCACTGATGTAGAATAGCATCAGTATTAGGTTAACTGATTTGGAAACCTAACAAACTCAAAACAATTTATAACAAAAATGAAAATGAATATGTGATAAATATGCTGATGAGGACAGTAATTGTCTTCACTTATCATATTTTAATATATTAGAATTTATTATTATAAAGTTAATCATTTAATAAAGGAAAAGAAGAGAAATTTAAGCCAAATTTAAATTATTGGGAGAAGTTTCATTCAATCATTTTCAGAATTTAAATTTAGGCATGAGCACTTCAAGCTCTGGTATGGCCAATGCAGTTACAGTCCAAGTGAAAGCAATTATTCTTCTAAGTCTGAATGCATTTGATATATGACTCTTTTTTGTTTGTTTGTTTTTTCTTTTTCTTTTTTTTATTAAAAAGATTTTCCACTCCTTTTACATACCAACCTCAGATCCCCTTCTCCTCCCTCCTCCTGCCCCCAGCCTTCCCCCTGAACCCACTCCCCATTCCCACCTCCTCCAAGACAAGGTCTCCCATGGAGAGTCCCTGGAGCCTGGCACACTCAGTTGAGGCAAGTCCAAGACCCTCTTCCCTGCGCCAAGGCTGCCCCAGGTGTCCCACTATAGGCACTGGGCTCCAAAAAGACAGCCCCCGCAGCAGGGATGGATCCCGATCCCACTGCCTGGGGGCCCCCAAACAGTTCGAGCTAAACAACTGGATATATGACTCTTTTAAAGACTTATTTTATGCATGTGTATGTGTGCCACCTGTGTGTAGGTGCCCCCAAAGATCAAAGTTCAGAATAGGGATTCCATAGAGGATGGAGTTACAGGTAGCTATAAGACGGCTGATGTCGTTGTTGGAAACAAAACTCGGGTCTTCTCAGAGAGCAACAAGTGCTCTTGACAGCTGAGCCACCTTTCTACCTTCTGATCTTTGATTTTCTAAATTAAATAATTCTTAAGTCACATAACATTCATAGGCAGCCAACACAGATAATGGTAGACACAGAAAGAAGCTCTGGAAATTCTAGAAAGCTGTATCTTTTGACAAATTTTATTGGCCCCTCTTCACGTCCTTTGATGTGTTAAGCAGAATATTCTTACTAACAAAAACTACTTTGATGGTTAAATATCAATTGTCATATTACTTGGATTAATATATATGTAGGAGATTAGTAGGGCCTATCCGTAGCTGTGTCTGCTTGGGTATTTACACAGATAAAAGACATTTGAATATGAATCATCCAATCCTACAGACTTGGGGACTTCTGTGAAAGGACAAGAGAAAAAGAGAGAGTGAGCTTGGGAGCAAGTCTTCTGTGTGTGTGTTTCACGGACTTTGTTATGAGCTGCTCTGATTTCCATACCATCCCCACCACTGACTGTACTGACATCCCTGAAATCATGAACTACCACAAACCTTTGTTCCCATATATTGTTTTGTCGGTGTTTTGTGATAGCAACCAAAAGCCTAAACAGCATAGCTAGTACTTACTGAGTTTATGTGCTTGTCCAAAGACTAGTTCAAATGTTTTACATAAATTATCGTTCAATCAACACAGCACATGAGATAGGCACTTGTTTATTATTATTTGACAGGGCAGATGCCCAAGTTCAAAATATATATAAATAATATATAACATAAATAGTGGATAAAACTTATCCACTAAATGAAAGACTGAATTCTAATGAAGAATCACAGTGCACTGGGAAATGACACAAAAAATAATGTTAAAAAAAAGTTAGAAAACTTAGATTCAAGTTCTCTAAGAATGATTACTGGGGTGATTTTAATTGATTCATTTTTCTCTCCAACTCCCAAGTTTCCCATATGCAAAATAGGAAGAATGAATTTTTCGTGTAAATCAAGTTAAATGAATGTAGTCATAATCTAAAAGATGTGAAAAATCACTATATTCTTAAGATATAAATACTGAAATAAGTGCTGAAATTTCCATAATTGTTCTTGATAAATGCTTTTGTATAAATAAGTCAAATCAATCCAGAACAAAGGAAAATTAAATGGAATAGCTTCTTTTATTTGAAGTCTGTTTTCTTTCTCTATTATGATCCGCATTCCTTACAACACACCCACCTGCTTTAGAGATGACAATGGAAAAATCTCAAACTCTCTCTCTCTCTCTCTCTCTCCTTTCTCCCTTTTTCTTCCCCTTCCCACCCTCCCTTCACACATACTCTTAGACTTGTATAGATAAGATATTTTAATCAAATGAAAATTTTCATTCAAATAAACATGAAATCTGTTTTCAAAAGCCAAATAAAAGACAAATTGACTAGTGATGTGCCATTTAGAAGATATCAATAAGGAAGACATGCATCCCCAAATGCATAATTTATGAATCCTACTTAAAAGGTATTTTAATTAAAAAAATAAATTTAAAATTAACCAAGGACTTCATAGGTTAAACCAATGGTAATTGAATGAAGAGAAGCAAATAGATATATTGGAAGGATGGCTATGATTCATTGTTCTTATTCACACTTTGAATATTGGAAAATTCTGAGCTGATAATAAAACAGTATGAAAAAGAAAATGCAAATAGAAATGCCTATGTAATTTATTTTTGGCTCTTCAGTTACCTTAGTGATAATCTTGCAAGGTGTTTAAATCCTGTTCATAGCTAAACACAATTTTATACTCATTATAAAACTGACACACTATTTCACACATGACTTACTCTGAATTTTAAAAATATTTTACTGATATGCACATCTCTGAGCTAAGTCTGAACAATGCTGTGACAAAAAAAAAACTGGATACACGGGGAATTTTTTCATTGATTTCAGAATCTTTGCATTTGACTGGGTCTTTCCCTGAATTAACTAGTGACTATGACTAATACAAGTCTATATAAATAACTAGCTGTGAGGAATTATCTGATTTCACTGGCACCAAGTCTTTGTAGGCTGGCAGACTATTCATCACCAAATCAATGACAGTGAGTGAGTGTGATTACCTATGTGTCCATGTCAGAAAAAGAGCTCCAAGCACAAAATTGTCAGTAATTGTTAGCACAGTCAAAACAGTCTTAGTTAGATATAATTCCTCAGTCACACTATTACTTATAATTGATTTGATCAAAACAGATTATATAATATCTCCACATATACTAACTCCAATAAGGACATGTAGATAAAGTTATCAACTATTCAATATGTAGCACAGAGGAAATGTTATATTATATTTATGTATTTTGTGATAGGAATCTAATTTTCTTTGTACAAAAGTAGAATTCAATATTTAATAATAATTTTTAGCAGTTCTGCTTGAATACTTTTATTTTTGATTCTCGCACTCCTAGCATCAAGTGAGGAAGATTCAAGAAAGCATACAATAGGATCCCGATATGGACATACCAGTAAAGCACTTACTGAGGTTTGTTCACATCACACTCCTTTTCTTCCAAAAACCATCCATATTTCTCCATCCAATTGCTAAGCTCCTAAGAATGTAATAAATACTACTCTTGATTTGGGGTACAGGTGAGGGGTGAAATAAATTACATATTTGCCTCCAACCAACACGTACACCTGGGGCTGCAATTCTCTCATGGACAATAAAATACCGGGCTTAGGTATCCAGCTCTCTCTCTAATTAAGAGGGTAGGTCTAAGGAAAACAGCTTGGAGCGAAGCACAGTAGTCATACTTAACAAAAGAATAATGATGTCCATATGGATTGGGTACATTAACTGGATAATTAATGGGTGTGTATGAACACTTTCATTCATGTGTCTAACATTTTTTTTCATATATCCCCCATTTATTATGGTAGCTATCTTTGAAAAGGACTGAATGACAAGTAGCGATTCTGAAAAAAAGAGAAATCAAATTAGAATATATGCTTGTTTTTTTATACCTGGTTTCCAGTTTTAGCATTTATGTTAGAAAAAAATATTTTAAAAAGATCAGAGCTTCTTACCCTGTCAACACCATCCTTCCTAAAAGCCTCTANAAATAACTTTCCATAGACTAGAATTACTGCATTCAACATAGAATATAGATAATTTGGGGAAGACAAACAATCCATTTCTTTCATTACACACATTCTCCTTCTCTGCTTAAGGGGACAGCAAGGCCAGACTGGTCTCCTTTAAAATCTTAGCATCATGGAGTTAGTTTTGTCAGCACCCACAAAATGTATGTACTGTACTGAAACAAGTGAGGAGGGCAGGTGAGGAGTGAGATCAAATCCCACTCAGCAACATCTGTGCAAAGANAGAATGCACACAGCTTCTCTTGAGTCACTGAAAACTAATGATATAAGCTGCATTATGAGGATTCCATAGCCTAATTTCCATTACTGTTTAACACATCAGTGATTAAAAACATTCTTATTTCAGAATATATTTTATTTATCCTTACATAATTATATTGTGTGTACAATGGCATATCTACCCCTAAATTCTTTATCCTCCTCCCTAACACATCTCTTTCCTCTCTCGTGTTCTCGCTTGTTTTTTCTTCAACTTGCTAAGTCCCACTAGTGCCGCTTCCTGGAATATTGACTGATCTTATGCAGGTCTTGTGCAGGTAAACACAGTTTNTGTGATGATATCATGATTGCAGCAATTGTGTCATGTCTGGGAAGTAACATTTCACGACACTCATCTCCATTCTCGGGCTATTACATTCATTCTGCCCTTTCTTACAAAATATCCCGTGAGGCTTATTTGAGTCGTAGATTAAGGTTGGTCTAAGCCTTTGTCCTGCATCAAGAACAAGCTAACTTTACTATGTGTTTGTTCATGAGGTCAGAACTTACACCATACCCTATCTAGAGTAGGACCACATTTGATACTTGAATCAGCACAGAGTAAACCCAATACTGAGCATCAATCACCATCAAGTTGATTCATAATCTGACAAGTTGAGATACCAGCAAATAGAGGTTGAAATGCCTAACCAACAAAGGTGGGCCAGATATCCAGACCAAAATACATAACCAATGACTTAACTCGATATGTCTAGGTCCCACCACAAAAACATAAACTTATAAAATCATGACAGTATGTCTCTTCAAAAATCAATTTTCCCAAAGTAATGGACCCTGAGTAGAGCTACTTTGGTTACACTCAAAATGATAAAATATCAATTATTAATACATTCAAGGAACTCAGAGAGGACAGGAATAAATGCCATAGTGAAGAGAAAGAAAACACAAACATGAAATAAGGAAGACCATACAGGAAATAAAAATATAATTTAATAAAATTATAGAAATTCTGTAGATTTACATCATACTCTTACTGTTTAGCATGAATTTTGAACTTTACTAATGTTGATATTCATTTTTTTAATGTTTATCTATCTTGACTCAAACTGATATGAATTATTGTAGCTTTCATTGCTACAAAACCATCCCATATTCTCCCTATTGACAGTGTGAGCACTACTCTTCCTCTGCCTAACACAGTGCTGAATACAAAGAACATTTTCTTAATTGGGTCCGTGTTGATGTCCCACTTAGAGCTGAGTACTCAGCAGTCACTTATTCTCAGCATTTTCATCATTTATGAGTCTCTGCACCAACTGCTGCCCACTACAGAAAAATGTTTCTTTGACAAAGGCTTAGAACAACCTTAATCTACGACTCAAATAAGCCTCATGGGACATTTTGTAAGAAAGGGCAGAATAAATGTAATAGTCCGAGAATGGAGTTGAGTGTCGTGAAATGTTACTTCCCAGACATGACACAATTGCTGCAATCATGATATCATCACAGAAACTGTGTTTACCTGCACAAGACCTGCATAAGATCAGTCAATATTCCAGGAAGCGGCACTAGTGGGACTTAGCAAGTTGAAGAAAAAACAAGCGAGAACATGAGATAGGGAAGAGATGTGTTAGGGAGGAGGATAAAGAATTTAGGGGTAGATATGCCATTGTACACACAATGTAATTATGTAAGGATAAATAAAATATATTCTGAAATAAGATGGTGAGATGGTTGGACTGGAGTGCCAGAAAGGCAGAAGTTTGGTTACCAGTGGGGCACACAGATGCTCATTACAGGTCTTCAGCTGACAGAGTTAGAATCCCAGAAGGAATGGGGAGAGGGGCAGCTACTCTGGAATGTGCCAAAATCTCAACGCAGATCTTCAGACAGCTTTGACAGTACATGGTGCAGGGGAGAAATGTTGTCTTGCCACTAGTAGAATGTGAGATCAGAGTTAGGCACAGGTCCCAGATGTCAGAGGCTGGGGTCATGGATAGAGGAAGGAAGAAAGTGGTACCCATGAAGAGCATACAGGGTTCCAGTGTGGTGTATTTCTGAAATCCACCATTAACTTAAATATAGCATGATTTTCATTCAGATTGGTTTAAAAAGTATAAACTTAGAGAAAAAACATTATCATAAATTATACTTGGAGTTCGAAACAGGAGAAAAATTCTATACATTTGACAAAAAATATATATGCACTTCAACTGTTGTGAGAACTTCCCTTCAGGCCATCATCCCAGGGCCAGATGCACACTGGTAGAAGGAGATCATGTTTAAAATTTGAGAATATTAAAACTGTAGGCGTCATGAACCATTTCTAATAAAAACCAGATAGAATTAAGACTCCTTAAAGAGGCATGAAAATGGAGTAGACATTGGTTTCTCCTTTTGCCTCTGCTGGCTTTGGGCTTCTCAGAAGTCTGACCGATAGCCTTCTTGTGACACCACCTGTCTGCTTAAGACCTGTTCCATATTCACAGGCATATGGAAGGCTAGGTTGGCAGAGGAAACTGGATCTACCCCTCTGTGCACTTGAAATGACTGTGTCTATAATAGAAGTGTCTTATCTGCTGATCGCAAACCTGATGAAGCAGTACTAGATATGACTTCTAAAATGCCAGCCACGTTTGTATATGAGAGAACTTCCTACTTTGAAGGCACAGTAATCCTGATGTAATGTGGGACAATGCATAAACTAATAATGTTTTCTTCTTTCAGGTAGGAGTATAAAAGATGGGTGAACCGAGAAGGCAGAGGTAGGGGCAGGAGTTCCCTTTCTAAACTGAGGAAAGTAGGTAAAAGAAAATATAAATTTCCTACCTAATATTAAAAGACTAATTTAATTCAAAATTATCCAGGATATGTTACAGAAACATAAGATATGCTTCTGATCATATTAACCCATGGAAGTTTTTATTCATTTAAATCATGATGCTTATGGTTAGGTTAAATATTAAGTAAACATTGAACACATTGGTTACCCTTGAATCTTTAATTATGTTTTTTTTCAAAAGTAGTGTGATATCCTTAATTAGTAAGCCAGAACAACCTGTTATAAGGATTTACATGAAAAATTGTTAGACATAATTCTACTTATTATGAAGTAGTATCCTTGTACAAATAGAAACAGGACATGTTGTGCAGAAAGTAGGAGAAAAGTAATGCCAACAGATAACTGACTCCACAGCCTTATGTGCTCAGTACATTTTGAGTAGTTGGCACATTGTGTCTCATTGAAACTTTACAATTTTGTGGTGTTTTCTTCAACTTAAAAATATAGAAGCTAAAGTAGAAATTGACATGACTTATCCAAGTTTATATCGCCAAGAGTAGCAACAAACTCAAGAATTCCACATTCATTTCTGACATTTGAAATATCCCACTCTGCTTCTCCTGTGGTCCTACAGAACTTCAGAAAGATTCACTCTGCTCCAACAGCTATACCAACCGGAGTCAAACTCCAGGCCCAGAAGTAGAGGCAGAAGAAGAGACGAGACATAATTGAAGTCTTAGAAATATAGAGGAGANAGGTGACTAATGCATGTGGTTTCCTGATGGAGATATTGTTCTGTATGCTGTGAATATGTGTTGCTCTGATTGATTGATAAATAAAATGCTGATTGGCCAGTAGCCAGGCAGGAAGTAT